>PVJA010006950.1:0-27500 GCA_004027025.1 Myocastor coypus | reverse complement strand
TGTGGGAGGGCAAGTTGAGGCCTCCTTGCCTAAAGCAGTCAAGCTACCTCAGTCTTGAGAAAAACATCCTGCCTGGACATTGTTGGCAATCAGTCACTATGCACCCTTGTGTCTCGCAACTTTGCAAAGTTATCGGTAGACACCGCTACTGTTCTTCCCGGGTCCTTTGCCAATCGAGCATGGTCCACCACCCAGCCTACTCTCATCCTCTTGTCTTGTCTTCATTCTTGCACCCATTTTGCATCCATTTCATTTGGTCTGTTGGTCTCCCAAAACCTCCTTTTCTACGGAAACTGATCATGATAATCCATCCTATTAAAACATCAAATGAGTTTCTTCTCAGGAAACCCATCAGCCATGATGGGTTGGGAAGACCTCTTCCTAAGTGCCTTGTAGAAGTCACCCAGCATACACAGTCCCATGCAAGAAAGTGCACATGCTATGGGACCAATCTCAGACCTCCATACAGTGTTAACTATTGCAGTGCAGTGTCATGTGTTTTGCTCTATTGGGACACTATAGATTTTTTTTTAAAAGGCTTTATAATTTGGCAAATAGTTTCTTCTATAACAAGGGGCAACAAACTATTTGTGAGCCTAGCCAGGTCCTCTGCCTGATTTGTAAATAGTTGTATTGCAAAACAGCTATACCCGTTAATTTACAAATTACATATAGCTACATTCACACTCACTGTAAAATAACTGTAGTAGAGGCTATTTGGTCAACAAAGTCTAAAATATTTACTGTCCAAGCCAGAAAACATTGCCAACCCATATACCACATTGTAGATCACCTTCCAGATGTATTTGCCACAGCTTATGGAAAGGGCTTAGACAAGTCATTTAATTCCTTAGATCTGATTTCACATCCTTCAAAGATGTAATTATTAACACCTGCTTTATTTTTTAGAGAGCAAAGTGATGAGAAAAATCTTCCAGTTTTCTTACACAATGAAGTGCTCATGGTAGACATAAGGCCACTCCCCTGATTATAATTGTGATCATAATTTTCAAAACATATCTTTTCGGGGCCCAGCGGGATGGTTCAGTGGTCTAAAGTGCCTGCTTGGGGAAGCTTGGGCAGCTTCAGGGACCGTGGTTTGATCCCCGGCACCACATGCTGCGCCAGCCCTGCCCTCAGTGGGGTGGGCTGAGTCTGCCAGAAAAATGAGTGAATAAACAAACAAAGGTTCTGAAACAAGAAAAAAAGTAATAAATAAAATAAAAAATTTTTAAAAACATATCTTTTCATTTTTTCGGTATAAATTTGTAGAAGAAAATTAGTGGGAATACTTGTGCTACAGTGGTGTGAGGGAAATACACTTTTTAAAAGAATAAACATGGAGTATAAATTATGAACATTTTCTTGATGGTAGAACAAATATCAAAAGTTCCAACTGCTTTTGAAAGCATCTAAAATTAAATATTTAAACCATTTCTTTGTGACAAAGAAAAGTTTGTTCTTCCAGTTTTCTTTAAATATTCCTTGCTTGGCCTGGAAGATAGCTTAGTGACATAAGCGCTTGCCTAGCAAGCACAAGGTTCTGAGTTCAATCCCTGGCATGCATAAATGTGCCTTTTTATATTAACATTAGTGTGACCACTGGCAGTATGTGTTTTGGAGGAAAGAAGAAGGAAGACAATGTCAGAATATGCTGGAGATACTGCTCAGGAGGGCAGGGGTCAGGCCTGTAGTATTGTTTCCTTCTCATGTTCTTCCTTTGACTAAGCCAACTGCATACTTCTTTGTGATCATTGTACACTTTAAATACAAGTGGATGTTCTGCAGTGCCTGCTGCAGTGTTTTTGTTGAAGAGCCCAGGCTGACCCTGACTTCCTGCTGGGAACTTGGATTTCCTCCATTGGGCTGCTGGACACAGGCCACGGCCTGCCGGTCACCAGAACATTGGGGTGGCTGCTGCTTCTGCTCCCTTCTCCTGCTGGCCACAGTTCACAACTTGCTGGCCATGCCGCAGGCCACTGGGCACAGTCTGACTAACCACTGGAGCCATCCTCCCCTAAATACAGAGCGATATTTTAACCACTGAATAAATCATGAACCTGAATGTAGCAGCTTCTCTGAAGGAGTTGGCTCCTGGAAGGCAGCTTTATTTATAGTTGTGAAGAGGGATCCAATGGCATAGGATGCTTAGAACTCTTTCACTTGCAAGAAAGTGAGTTGCTGACTAGATTTTTTTTTAAATCAAATCTTAAACACAGCTGTCCCGCTGCTTAGATGAGGACCATCACATGGTCCTCCCTGTGCTCCTGTCACCAACTACTGCATGTCCTTGTCCATGATCAGACTGAAGAGCAGACATGGGTAGAAAAGTAGTTTCCCACTAGTCAGGCCAGGAAATAGTATTCTTTGGAGAAGCATAACAAAAGCAAGCTTTTAACAATTCTGTTTTCCTCTGGACTGGAAAACGCATGTCGGATTGGCTGTGACATCCTAGAGTGAAAACCATAAAGAGCCTGGACTGCAACTGGCTTTCCATGGGGAAACCTAATAAAAATTTGTTAATGCAATGTGATTCAAAATTACTATGAAAGTTAAGAATAATAAAGCTGAACCTAAATAAAGCACCATTAAATGTGTTTATATCTGCATTAGACTTAAGCTGTGCTGGCAATGAAAAGTTTTTACTTCTCATTGTTCAACAGTTACAAATGTACCAGAAAATGCTGGCCAAAGTTGCCTAACTGAAACCAGATAGACCCAGACTTCCAAAAGCTAAGAGAAGAAAATAAATCTCTCCATTGAAAATAATCTGAACATTTTAAGTGCAGCAATCACATGCCATTTGACACAATTAAGTATGAGCCTGTGTTGCTTTTAGCAAACATATAATTAAATAAATACAAATGAACTATTCAAATATTACAGGAGCATGTCGATGCAAAGTTCTATGACCTCAGGTTGCAAATGGGCCTTGTAGGTTCAATTATTATTTCATTTTATCAAGAAATGTAATATGAGGAGCTTTCATTGTAGAGTTCCTGAAAATTGATTTGGTGGAAGAAAAGCTGGCTTCCAAAATTGAATCTGACCTTCTTACAGAATACTAATTATCATTCAGAATGATTTAAAGACTGCTGAGAACTCCATGCCCAAATGGCATTCCCAGATCCACTGTTCTGAACTATTCCTTTTTTGTAACTTCCCTCTGTTGCTCACTGTTAAGATGGAAATATTCCCATGAGACTGTTATTCAAACGGAACTATGCATGGATGGCCCTGTCAAGGCTTTATTAAAGAGGACCTGTAGGTTACTTAAAAAAAGAAAAATACATTAGAATTTCACTACTTGTAGGAGGAAATACATGGTGTTATAATAATAATGTAGTACATTTATCTAATACTGTATACTAGACACCATCATAAGTGCCTTGTATCTGTTGTATCATTTATCATTTACAACAATCCAATATGGAAGACAGTAAGACACAGAGATGTTAATAAACTTTTCCATAGTCTCACAGACAGTAGATAGTGAAACTGGGATTTAAAACACAGTAGAATGGTTTCAAGTCCATCTTCTTAAACTTGTCTCTTAAGGACAATCCCAATAGTGATAATCTCTTTGCCATTTTTATAGCAAATGCTGTAGGTAGAATCTCAGGGAAGAGAATGGGATAGAGAACCCCACAGGGGATTCTTGACTGAGCAGAACAGAGGTACAGCCACTGTCCCTGGAAAACTTTGAAGGGAGAGCTAGAGCATCTTCATCTGTTCACCAGAGACTCCTACACCTTGGGGCCCAGGATGAGGGTGGGGGCCAAACTCCTACTTGGTCCTTTCCTCCTGTCTCCTTTAGCTTCTACATGTTTTCTGTGTCGGGAGAAGAATTCACCCAGAGCTTTGCCTTTGCCAGTACCATGAAGATGAAATGGAGGAGTGTATCCATCCAGTGCAAAATGAACACCTACAGTGGGTGTATCCTGTTCCCCAGAACCTACAGTGATGCCATCTAATCCCCCAAAGAAGATGGCAGAGCTGCTATTCCAATATGATTCTCTTAATACCACCACTGTGTTCTGTATATCTTGCCACTCAGGCCTGAACAGGATTGTATCTCTAGTGCCCAGTGTGGACTGAACTAGGAAGAGACCCAGGAAGAAAGATTTCTTAACATGTTCACACCAGCTTGAACCATCAGTGGCACATGCATGACTGTTGCATTGGGCGGCTTTGTACCACCTCTCGGGCCTGGCCCATGCCAGCAGTGGGACAGTTATGCATGCAAAACTGGTGGCTCATAGCCCCACCATGACCATGTTAAACTCTTGTCTCTAAGTGAAGACTCTTAGCCATGTAGTGTCTCAGTCCTCAGTGCCCTTATCTGTAAAACGAATCTTACAATAATTTTCATTTTATTACTCCTATGTAGTAATAAATAAAGGATTACAATAAACTAGTAAGACTGGATGCTAACATGATGACATCTGAGTTTTTCCAACTAATAGGGCACCTACATATTCTTAGCAGGAACTATGATATATTCTTGACATGTGCAGCTGTTAGGGTGAGCTTGTAGGTCTACTCTTATCCCCACCATGTGGGATTCTGATGACCATTTTGCTTCATAATCATACCTTGAGCCATTGTGGTGTCCAGGAATGAAGGTGCTCCTAGCACATCACATACTCTCTCTAAGCCAGCCTTCCTCTGCATCTTAATCATAGGTCACTTGTGCAGACTCTGAAACTCTTCTATCCCATAGGCAGAGTAGTTAGCATATCCCAAGCATTTAGCACCGCATCCCACAGGGACTGTCCCAGCTGGCCATGGTGAGGTTTGCAAGGTTTTATTTACTCTTTGTCATAATGAAGTGTCACTCAAGTGTCTACCCACAAGAAAAATGATCCTCATCCATTTGACTTCAGTGGGGATTGCGAGATGTAGGAGATGGTACCATCATTTTTAAAGAATCCTTTTTTGGCTATCTTGCTTGCTTGCTCTTTACCAAAGACATATAAGGCAAACACATACCAGAATGTGCACATCCAAATGAATGTTGCCCTTTAAAAGTGCCACAGTGGGAAATGTCTACATATGTATTTCAGTGGTTTCTTTTTAAATAGCCTTTTAAGGCAATTCCCATTCTGCTTAACAAGTTGAAATTCATTGAACTTTTCCTGATTTGTTTTCAATGCATTTTGCTATGTGGGGGTTTTAGGGCCAAATTACCCACTTCATTCTTCAGAGTACACTACAAATGGCTCTTTGCTTCTGAGTAATGAGTCACCACCCCAAGTGATACTTCAGAGAATTGCAGGTGTTTCTCAAAGTGTGCTGGTTGACCACAGAGTGTACCAGTATCTGATTGGGTTCCTGAAAATGAGAAAAAATAAACTTTTAATGGTATCTGTTTTTCTGCATACCTCTGTGTGATCCCAAATCTGCTTCAGATTACAGTGTTACATGGTTGTCTAAATTAATCACTTAAAAAGCTGCTTCCAGGGTAGAGTGTGATGGCACAACCCTGTAATCCAGGGGCAGGAAGATTGTGAGTTAGAGGCCAGCGTGGACTGAATAGAGAGACTCTGTCTCAAAAAACAAAAGCCACTTTCCTTCTTGACTGTCCCAAAGAAAACAGCTTTGCAACAGTGCACAGAGACTTCACACGTCCTGATGCATTCTTTTCTCATTCACCTAGCTTTCATGTGAAATTTGAACCAAACTTTGTGCTCTTATTAGAGTGGGGGAGGGCTGGGGAGGTAGTTCAGTAAAATAAGCTTGAGGTCCTGAGTTCAATCCCTGGTACCACAAAAAAGGGTGGTGGTGGGGGAGAATCCATGAAATACTCAATTTCTGAAATACCTAATTGTCAGCTTTGGAAATGGGCAACAAGGGAAGGGCCAGAGCGTGACTGAGGTCTGATGGCCTGTGGCAGGGCTGTTTGCAGAGGTACAAAGCACCCAGACAGTCCCCGTTTTGCCAGCCCCTCCCAGCAAGAATGAGGTGATGCTGGCATTTCTTGGGCCCCAAAATAGGGACTGTTCACAATTTGTGAGTGAATTTTAAACAATGCTTTGTACTCAGATTTGTTTCTTTCTGTTTCTTCCATTACCCTAAGACACGCCCATCCCAGCCAGATGTGTCGGTTTTCCATCTTCCTTGGCCTCCTGGTGCCCAGAACTGGCCTAAGGGCTTTCTCAAGTTTAAGTTTAGCCACTAAATCATGTCACTGTGGTGTCAGTTTCCTTCCCTATTTGGAGGATATGCAAATACGGGCTTAATCCTCATCACCTGTCCTCTCCCCGAGGGCCCAGGCTGCAGGCAGGCATTGGGGCACAGGGATGGGGTGCCTGGAAGCAGGCATGAGAGGAATGATTGTAAACGGCGGTGGCGCCAGGCCCGTCAGTCGCATTCCCACTCGCTGGTAGCCCCACTTCTGCTGGGAAGCGTGCAGTTCCATCCAGGCAGCCACGGCCTCCCAGTGGGAGATAAGCTGAGCCTGGAGCCCAAGTCTGGCAGCCGGATTCCAAGCGCAGTAGAATAATGTCTGACTTTCAGTTCTGAGCTTTGGGAAGTGTTGTACAGAGTAGAGTGCGCGGGAGCCAGCAGCTGCCCTATTTGAGCTTAGGCTGTTGACAGTTCCTGCTGAGAGTACTTGTTTCTGAATTCAACAGATCTGGAAGCTCAACATTTTAATTTTGGATTTAATTTGGAAGAGTCATATTACTGGAACCCAAGCCCTTGCTAGCGTTACCTTAAGGACATGCTGATGATCTTCCCTGTACCATTGAGTAGAGAAAACTAAAAAAGCCTCCTGCGCTGAGCGACTGTCCTTGGGAAAAACAGCAAATGCTCCAGCCACAGGACAGTGAGGGTAGTGCCAGGCTCCCCAGGGAACCACAGAGAATCCACACTGTTGTCCACACCCACATCCTCTTGCCGCCCTCTGCGTCTTTAAAGAGATCCTGTAAAGGTATTACAATGGGCTGGAAGGAAACGTTAACATATACAATAGCAGATTGCTTTTCATCATCAGATCACTTCCCATTCACTCACTGCCAGGGCAAAGAATGCAGAGAAGGCAGTCCCTTCCCTTTTCAGACTTAGAAGTGTGTGTGTCTGGGTGCTCCAAGAGGGTTATGAGTTACCTGGCACAGATTAAACCTCAGTAAAAGGAAATATTTTAGTCAAATGCTTCCCCTGTTAAATACTCCCAACTGTTACGCAAAAAACCCACCCACTATTAAGTTGTTAATACTTTTGCTGACTTGAAAATACTATGAAAAAGTTCCTATTAAAATTTTCATGGTTATTTTGCTGACTTTTTGCTGACTTTTAGAATATTTTATAATCAATATCAAATGTGGTTTGAGCAGCACTGTCTAAATGAAAATGAGATCTTGTTTTATTTTGTCTCCAACATATTTCCTCATTCGAATTTTTATATATGTATGTATTCCTTTCAGTAAATATATGTATATATATGTATATGTATATATATATATATATATATATATATATATATATATAGTTTTAAAAGTTTAAAACAATATAAAGGGCCTTATAAAAATTTATGCTGAGTTCTCTAAAACACTTGAGAAATCCACTATATTTTGGTGGGCATATACTTCATTAGAAAGAGAAGTCGCCTGGGGAACATGGAGTGTGTTCATACAGTGAGCTTCTTTCTCCTTTTTCATCTCTAGGCCTCTAAAGCATGACTGCAGTAGGAACAGCACTCAGCTCCTAGGAGGGAACCTTTTGGAGCCCCATATTCTTCTCAGATGATATCAACAGTTATTATGACAGTAATGAAAATGACATAGTCCCTTATGCCCTACCATGCATTGGGAGTTCCCCCAAACCTACAGAAATTTTGAGTTCAAGGCAACATGCCCTATACTAGGTAACAGAGATGTTCTCTAGAGAGACTTTTGGATGAGTTGATGTCACCCTGCTCTTGGAATGAACACCTTTCCAATGAGAACTGACCTGTGTCAGTTTAACAATTGTGATTTCCCATTACTGCTGCTCTTAAGAAAAGTCATTCTGGTGAGCAAGCGGCTTTCAAACTCCTCGCCTGTAGAGGGCTCTACAACACCGTATTTTCCTAGACAACTCTTGAAAAACCAAAAAACTGAGAACTTGCTGGAGGGGGCAGGGGAAGGGGGAGGTGAGCTTTCTAATGCTTCCAGCAGTCAGTCAGCTTGCAGTCTGGTAAACAGACCAGGGATTGTGGGCGAAAGCCATTGCCTTGAGTTCTGCATCAAGCATGAGATCAGATGACTCTGTCCGGACTCATTACTTTCCTAGCCTGGAGCTAGTTCACACAACAGCAGGCATCCACCAAAAAGGCATTTCATTATTAAAACTGAAACTGGTACTTGTAACTGCCGATTAGTAGTAGTCAATTTTTTTCCCAGTATTTCAAGTAATTTACAAACCATTTACACACATAAATAGAAAGCTTTAAATGCTGATATTCTATAAAAAGTAAATAAAATATATTTTTGTGCATTAAGACTTAATTAAGTGGCATGATTTCATGTCACAAATTTAAAACAGGACAGGTGAGACTTGCCAACATTACTACAGCTGTGTTTTACATTAGGAAATTAATTAAAATGGTCTTTTATGCTTTTTTTCCACCTACAAGTATTTAGACCTCTCTGTATTACACCATATATTTTTCCTCTAGTCATTACGTTATGGTAATTTATTCTAGCAGGCAATATCTCGGTCTGTTGTTGGTGGAAGGGAAAGGGGGAAACTTTGTCCTATGCTGCCAAGAGGGGGTGCCTTACATTTATTGACAAACCCCCTCCTTTATGCCCTGTCTTAGCAGAACTTAAATTTCTGTTTCACAAGAAGTGTTTTTGTGTATCAGGAAAAAAAGCAGAAAGATATTTAATGTGCCATGTGATACATCCTTATGTCAATCTAGCTGCTAGGTTTGAAGCTGACCTTCTTATATAGTTTAGTTATGGAATGTGCTAAACCCAAGGCAAATTAAAGCATGCCCCCCCAGTGACTAGTGGATCTGCAGTTGGCCGTACAAATATTGTTCTGATTTTAAATATCAAAGCTAAATAGTGACTCCCTTGAGATACCAAGAACAAATCCATCAGTCTGTACTTATTTACTGTGGTTATTTATGCTAACAATTACAAAATTATTACTTGATGAAGTTTTAACGACAAAAGTAATGTTGTTCCCCAAGAGGCATCAGTTGCCAAATGAGGCTGAAGTTTGAAAAACAGCTAAGGACTTGGCCTACTAAAACATCACAGTCACCTTTTTACTCTTGGATATGATTTACAGTAATAGGCTAATCTGCTGGGGCTGGGACTTTTTGCAGCTCCCCTAGCACCAAAGGGGGTTCTCCTAAGGGATTCACCCTTGTGAGATGGCCCCTTGCTTTGGGTGTTAAGTGTGGCAGTCAAAGAGGAGTCCAATGAGGAAGTTTTCTCAACATGCATGCAGGAAGACCACAACAGTCATTTAGTAATAATTTTCTTCTATAGACCTTATACTTAGTGGAACTTTAAGAATTAATCTCTTCCTACCTAAGAATGCTTGGAATGGTTAGCTAATTAATTACTTATTAAGCATCCTAGAGAGGGTGAGACTGCTCTTAGCCATAGTCTGGAGTCCACAGTGCTCCTCAGGAGTGCTCCATGAGTTGCACAGCATGTAGTTGAGCCTTCTTTTCTTTTGTAGCCTCAGAGAGCCCCCTAAGACTTCACCCACGCCTGTTGTGTGCTTTCCAGCACATCTAGCACACCTAATTTACCACTGCACTCCCTGGAGCTGCCTTGTCATCACAGAATGTCTCCTCACGCTACTCTGTCCTCTCAAGTGCTGATGGTTTTATTTTGATAAAAAAAAAAATATGCTGCTATGATTCTTGATAACATTCATGTGCTACAATTTCCATTTGCCTTTGAAAATGTAAATGATAGTATTTTTTAAAGTATATTTGGTTGTTGCAGGGTCTCACTATGCAGCTTGGACTCATAGTGATCCTCCTGCTTTCAGCCTCCCCAGCATTGGGATTACAGGCGTAGACCACTATGCCCAGACTCTATGACTGGTTCATCCTGCCTTGGGGGCAGGGCTGGCATGGCATGTGGTGTGGGGGATCCAAACATGGTCCCTGTGCTTGCTTTATCTTGCCTACGCAGGCACTTTAGTCCACTGAGCTAGCTCACCAGCCCAAAATGACAGCTTTTTTTTTTTTTTTTTTAAAGAAAAAAACGTTTTTCTTCACAGATCTGACCATAGGTTACTTAATATCTTTATTCCTTGGGGCTACCTCCCCCAATTTTTCCATTTTAGTTCCTATTTATAACTTGAGGCTAGAGCCAGAGTTTTTCTCTTGCAAGAACTCAATAGTCATAATTTTATACTACATAATTGTATGATCTGTGTTGATGAGATTGCCCACCTGTGTTGAGCATTAAAGTTGCCCTTTACTATGCCCTTTACTGTGTTTCATTGTTGTCTCTGTCACTTTCTGAGGATGGCTCTTCAGTCAGTCACCTCTTCTACTTTTAAGAATAATATGTGCAGACTGGGCATGGTGGCACATGCCTGTAATCCCAGCTCTTGGGAGACTGTTAACAGGAAGATCACTACAAATCTGATCAAGTAGTGAGACCCTGAACACCCTGTAGACCCTTCCCTAAAATACAAAAAAAAAAAAAAAAAAGAATACTTAGAAATTTGAGAGTAAAATGTAAAGATAAAAGGTGAGCCAGATGACTTCACAAAGTCTATATTCAGACTATTGATGTTAATAAAATTAAGAACAGGCTTAAGTATCCCTTTATAATGTTTAGCAGCAATTTAATATAAGCACATAAAATTTCATTCTAAATCCCATTCATGGACATTTCCTCCTAAGTTATCACCACTGTATTTCCTCTCCACCCCCCTTTACTTCATTTTGGAAAGTTACAGTAAACAGTAGTCCTGTTAAAAAGAATGGAAATTGACATCAGTGGTAAAAATTACAACTACAGAAAATGGAGTAACTGTATGTCAGGTTTCAACACTGCTCTCAAATTTCTGCTAGAGTTTTTGTTTTGCTTTGTTTTGTTTTGTTTGGTATCGGGGACTGAACTCGGGATCTTGTACTCGCCAGGCAGACACTTAGTGCTGCTGAGCCATCTACCCAGCAAGTAGAGTTCTTTGCAGGTAATAAGTGCCCCACTCCTGCCTATGTACAAGGAATATGTGTAAAAATTCAAATACTACAAAATATTGGCAGCTCTTGTATCTGTCTCCTTTCTGTTGCTGGAACAAAATACCTAACATATACAACTTAAAGGAGAAGAGGTTTATTTAAGCTCATGTTTTCAGAGGTTTCAGGGTATGGTTAATTGGCTCCAAGGCAAAAATGGTGAAGAGCTGTACACCTCATGGAAACCAGGAAGTGAAAGAAAGGAGCCAGAGACCACACGCAGTCCCCAGCTTCATGCCACCCCACAATACCCAGCAATGTGCTTTATAGATCTCCTAGACCTCTGTCAGGCTGATGAAACTGACATTCATAACTAACTAGAAATCTGTTCTTTGGGTGGAGGCTATAGGTAAACCACTCCTGTTTTTCTTTTGCTTCAAATGATACAAAGATGTCTGCAATATAATCTTTGTTCCCAATCTAATTGATGAAGTGAGAAAAGTATATGTGGGCAATTACAAAATAATTCAAGTGCTAAATATTGTTCTTTCTTTCTTTCTTTCTTTCTTTCTTTCTTTCTTTCTTTCTTTCTTTCTTTCTTTCTTTCTTTCTTTTTTGTATTTAGTACAGGGCCTACAGGGTCTCACTACACAAATCGGACTTGTAGTGATTCCTGTTTTCAGCCTCCCAAGTGCTGGGTCTACAGGTGTGTGCCTCCATGCCCTGTCTCAGTCACCATCTCAGAGAGCCCCAGGGCCAGGGCCAGCACAGCATGCAGGGATTGAAACCCAGCTCCTGTGTCTGCCTAAGCAGGCGCTTTAATCTGCTAAGCTATTTGGCCTGTCCTTGATTTTCTTATTTTGGAAATGGTGTTCAGACACAGAGATAAATACAGTAGTTACTCACTGTTTTGAAGTTCAACTTTCATTGACTCACCATTTTGCAGGTTTTCAAAAAATATTAATTTAAATTATTTGTTGCAGATTTTTTACTATATTGTGGGACTTCACAGTGCCTTACAGTATATGTATGTTGTCAAAATTATGTACGTTCATGAGTTTAGAAAATGGCTAAGAACATTAGAAGTGTTTTTAAAAGTCTAGGGAAGGTTTATTAAAGTGTGAGAAGGGCTTATGAAGCTTTAAAATATATAAATGCTAAAATAAATATAATGTTGCTACTTTACTGATTTTCACTTATTTTGGGGGTGCCTGCAACGTAACCTCCACAATAAGTGAGGGATCACTGTACTGGCTGGAGTGATGATGAAGATAGATGATGAAGATCTAGAGTTTGAAAGATCATTAGAGTATTTTTAAGGGACATTTGAGCAAAAAATGAAGAGGACAGGAGGAAGAGAAGGAAAATACAAAAAAGAAAGAAATTAAATTGCAATATAAAAATTTCATGTTCTTTATGTGAGGGTGAGTCTGATTATATAGCCGTAACCAGGGATCTCCAGACCTGAGTGACAAGGCAACAAGAATTGCTTCGCATACTGTTCATGCACTGCGGCTGGCTACCATGACTCTTACTGCTGTCACTCAAGAACTTGGTGAGCTTTTCTTAACACATGTCCCAGTGGGGAGGGGGCCTATTAGGAATTCAACACAGGCCCTTCAGGGTGTCTCACTAAATTGCCCAGGCAAGATTCAAACTAGCAAGCTTCTTGCCCCAGCGTCCCAAAGTGCTATACTCCCAAAGGAGTATAGGTATGTATGCAGCATCTGGTTTTAGTACGTGTTGCATAATCACTGTATTGGGAAGAAGTGTCCTCTGAATCAGCATTGCTCTGCACTTGGCCAAACTGTGTCATGTATCATATCTAGTCTCAAGGGGAACAAAAAACGTGTACTCCTACTGCATCTTGTGCTCAAAACAGCTAGAAATACTTGGAGAACTGCATCAGCAGTTGGCCCATTGCTCTGTGTAATTGTTGGCAAGAATAAGATGTGTGGCATACCCAATAAGTAAAATCATCTTTGCTGTGTGATCAAAGCTTGAAAATCAGTAGTCTGTTTGGCTTCTGCTTCCATCCAGAAAACTGAGAATATACAGTTGCTTTCTGTCTTTGAGCTTGCCACATGCAAGTATCCTCACTGTTGCCTCAGTACACATCATATGTCTGCAAACTCCCCCTTAGTGCTGGTCAGGGGACACATGACTAGGCCTGGTCACGTCAGGCAAAACATGAGTGAGCCTGCAAGGCCACAGTCCTTTTGTGGGACACAGGTTACTTCTCTGCTCCCAGGCGTTGTTGCTGTGCAAGAATTGGTGTTTGGTGATGCCACAGCTGCTGATTTTCCCAGAGAGCCTGAAAGACTGGATTGTCCCATGACAGTTAAGTTTTTCATTCTTGGATTCGTAATCTGGGTCATCAGTTTATGATCAAATACAGCCACTAAATAATGGTAATTGTATTGCAGCTTTCCCCAATATAAGTTTCATATATATATATATATATATATATATATATATATATATATATTTTTTTTTTTGGTCTTTTTGAGACAGGGTCTTGTTATGCAGTTGAAGCTGGCCTTGAGCTCACTTTTGTAGCTCAGGCTGGTCTCGAACTCGCACCGATCCTCCTGCCTCAGCCTCCCGAGTGCTGGGATTACAGGCGTGCGCCACCACGCCCAGCTAGTTTTATATATTATTTATAAGATTGAATTATAAATATTCTACAAAAAAAAAAGAATTATAAATATTCTTACCTTGAAGACAACAGGCAAGAAAATCTTTTATACCACAAGTTTTATGATAGAGTTGGAGCTATGCTAGGATGAAGCAAACTGAGGGTATTATTTAGTGACCTTTAAGCAAATGAAACCCTTTCTGAAGTATGCAAATTAAAGTGTTTTACATCAATATGCAAATAAAAAATGTTTCTTAATTCTCCTAGAGATTACTAATGTCCAAAACTTAATTTCAGGTTTTACTAAATCAACTAATGCATATTATGGCCCATACCATTATATGAATGACCTATAATAGAGATTGTGTCCTGGAAAGAAAAAATTATAGTGGACAAGCAACTATAATAATGCATAAGCAAATGAGTAGCAAGAGCCTACAACATAAATCACAATCCTCAGTGTTTATGGATTAGATGTTGGCAAATTTCGCTTTGCGCTGAAATTTATTTGTAACTCTAGAATCTGTACTCACAGCTTACAGGCTCATTCACTGAAATGTGCAGAGCACCCCACCAAAAACTGAAAGTGATGCTTTGTCTTCTTCTCTCAGCTGTCCTACTACCCAGTATCCTTTCTGCAGTTTAGTTAGCGTTACCTCTTCGTGCTTTTTGTCGGTTGCTTTAAAGAGCCCCCTTTGTCTAGAGTCCCTAAGCAAGAGAAGACTATGATGTACCTTCCAGAGAAGTATGAGTATTAAGAGAGCTTCCTCCAGACATGAGGCACAGTGCTGCCATCACTAGTCCAGTGAATCAGCAGTATTTAGTAAATAAGGGAATTTTAAACAAAAAAACATTCATTAGATATACATTGAACAGACATACATTGTATGCTGATCTGGTGATGAAAATCTCACAGGACCCTAAATTTCTATCTTCCTGTGAATAGAGTTCAATAATCTCTTAATTCACTGTGATAGCAGCTTATTGCTATAAATAACAAGAATCAGCTATAATCCTATTACAGCATTTGAAGGAGAGAGAAAAAATCCACTAATCTCTTTTACATTCAATGAATTTTATTGTTGTTTGTAATTTATTTCAAGACTTGATGGTGGGGGACAGTTGAGGGGAATCCTTCGCAACTTTGGGAGCCTACAGCGTAGCTCAGTTGTTTAAGTGCCTGCCCAGGCAAATGCAGTCAGGTGCACGGGACTGGGCTTAGATCCCCAGCTCCACAAGCCTTACCAGACCCACCCTTAAGGCAGCCTGAGCCAGCCAAAAAAAGAAAGAAAGAAAGAAAGAAAGAAAGAAAGAAAGAAAGAAAGAAAGAAAGAAAGAAAGAAAGAAAGAAAGAAAGAAAAGAAAGAAAAGAAAAGAAAAGAAAAGAAAAGAAAAGAAAAGAAATCCTTTTTAAGACTTGGGGGAGGGGTCAGGATCTCACTATGAAGCCCAGGCTGGCCTCA
This sequence comes from Myocastor coypus, assembly GCA_004027025.1. Taxonomy (NCBI): domain Eukaryota; kingdom Metazoa; phylum Chordata; class Mammalia; order Rodentia; family Myocastoridae; genus Myocastor; species Myocastor coypus. The sequence goes on along the minus strand of PVJA010006950.1, from coordinate 12,253 downwards.
TGTACACCACCACACCTTGAGTCTCTCTTTGTTATTGTTGTTCCTTTTTCTGACCCAGTACTAAATGTGTCTGAGACTTGGGCTGCAGACATTTTGGCACTGTCCATTGGATAATGTCCTTTTGGCATTGTATTTAGTTTTGAATTCCTTTTGGATAGAGTATAGGCACTCATACTGAGTGCCTAGAAAATTCCATTTCATTGCAGTGCAAAGTGATCTGGAGTAAGGCTTTCTTAGGGGCCCCCACACATGTGCATATGTGGGAGTCTACATGCATGCAATTTAAATTCTTTAAGGAATTTGTGAGGTATAGGGATGTGAGGTGTAAGGTCAAATATTTCTCATTAAGAACAGAAATTTTAGTTGAATTGTAGTTAATATTTCAGAATCAAATCTTCTCTTGTAAGAACCCCAGTATTTACTAGATCATATCTTGGGTAAGTCTATAAATCAAGCCTATCATGTTTCAAATTTAATAGCTGCCTTATTAACCAAAATTGAGTATTAATAATAAAGTCAACATATTTACTGCCCTTCTTCAGTGGGATGATTTTCATTATTCATTACTCAATTACTTTTGCAGTAAAAAGAAATGAGTTATGATTTGTTTTGGATGAGTATGTTATTAAATTAATGGCTTGTTTCAAATGTTTTAACCTAAATGTTGTAGTTGAAAAGCATCAGTAAAACTTTGCACTTCACCTTATCGAGAATAATAAACCTGTTCTAATCAAAACATTGAAACTCACTCCATTTTTAATTACTGTACAACAATATCATATTGCTGTATACTAGGAATAAGAAATTTTTAAAGAAGTGGTAGTGATCAAATTATGCACCTCAATTAATTAGGCAATAACCTATGAAAGATCTATTGTTTCCAGTGACAAAGACTCAAAGTCTCGTTTGCTATTTAACGACCCAAGCTGAAGTCAGGCTGAGCTAAGCTGAAAGAAGATACTCATTAACCACAGGAAGGATGAATCTTGAGAGTTATAATTACCATATTAAATAGAATTGGGCGGTTTATTACAGCCCCCTTTGGAAACATAGCATTATAAAGAATTCCTCCCTTCAGCAAGGCAAGAAGCTCGATATCTCCCATTTATGCTATAATTACTCAATGAAGTCCAGATGAAATTAGATGTTACCAGTAATTAATGACCAGTTTAATAAAAAAAGGGAGTTCAGCAGATGATGAGTATTTTTTGAATAGGACCTCCTTGAAGGAGTTATCCTAATAGTAAGCTCTTTAGCAATTTGTAGCTAGAATGGCTGGCGGTCTCCATCTTATTGTCTACCAGTCCAAGCTTGCTTCTGGGCCAGGCTTCATCTCTTCACCAATGAAAAGTCTTTTTGGAAAGTAAAGTGACACAAATAAAGTAAGTTCTGTTTACATACTAGGGAAGGTATTGTGAAAGACCGAGAGGTCCCATACATGACTTGGGGCCCCTTACTTTGTGCTTGAGAGTGAACAGATGCTTAAGATCTGAAAGGACCCTCCATGGAAGCAAGCAAATTCTTCTCCTGTATTTTCCTAAGAAGTAGTACACTTAGACCAAGGGCAAACAGCAGGGTAGATATGGCTGCATTCCCCTCACCTCCTTGCTATTGAGCAGCATTTTCTTTCTAGTAAGAGATGAGTGCTGCTTTTCCAGCAGTTGCGCTTAAGATGTGAGAGAGTCACAATGCACTCCAGCAACAGTGGTGCACAGAATAGACATGGCATGGGCGAAACAGGAGGTGGCTGGCGTGTGCAGCTAGGCTTGGCCCAGTCCCACAGCTGGCTTCGCTTCTGAGCTGCCCTTTTGCTATTGTGTCCTTGCCTTCTGCCTTGGCACCCTTTGTACCCACCCTTGGACTCCCCTGTCAGGCTGTTGGTGACACTTGGGGAGCAGAGTCCTGTCTTACTGGGGCTCGCATCTTCTTACCTCAGGTACAGCACATGGGCTGTACCTGCATTGTTTCAGTATCTGCTGACAGTATTGGGAACAATTTCTGACACATCTATGCACAAAACTTTTCGATTTACAAGTATTTTTAAAAACTTCCACCAAAAGCAAACACATGATGGGCAGTTCTCACCCCTTCTGCTTTCATCACTCCTGCCTCAAAACTCTGTCCTGTTGTGCTGTCTCTTGCCCTTTTTATCACAGGTTCTGCTTTAAGTATGTTATCCTGTAAAAGCACTTTATGTTCTTTTAGAACTGGTAATAATTAACCAAATAAATAAGTCCCATATTTACAGGTAAAATGGAAACCCAAGGAGGGTAAACCTTTGATTATAGGCATGGCACTAGCACAGCGCAGGAACAGGTCTTGCCTGCAGGTGCCACCTTTGTTCGTCTATGCCATACCTCACTGAGAACAGTAAGGGGCATGAAGCTCCTAGGGAGAGGAGGGTAAGTCTGAAATAAGATGATCACAGTAGTAGGCGTAGTGGCACACGCCTATAATCCCATGTACTCAGGAAGCTATGGCAGGAAAGTTGAAAAGAAAAAAAAGAGAGTATCTCATTGATAGAAAGCCCCTGGCTTTGGTCCCCAGTATTGAAAAAACAAAAGCAAAAAGGAAAAAATTATGTCTTTGCTAAAGCTATGTCAGACCGTGGCATCTGAAAAACACATAGGTAGCTGGAACCCCTCTTCCTGGAAATGTTATGAAGGCAGGAGCTGGAGAGGAAGAGTTGCTTTGGGCTGAGCTCTGGCATAGACCAACGGGCTGCATTCACAGATGGGGTCTCCAGGATCTCCCCTACCCCTGCCTGGAGGCAGAGGGGAGAAATATGTAAGCCAGGCCTCAGAAAGAACCTTTTCCTTGGGACTGGGGAGATAGTTCCATGGCAAAAGTGCCTGCCTGGCAAGTGCAAGGTTATAAATTCGAACCCGGTCCCACAAAAAAAAAGAACCTTTTCCTCAGTCCTGATTGTCTAACAAGTATGGCCTTTGGTTTTGGAGGGGTTTTTTTTTCTCCCCTTAACAGTTACAGTTAGAAAGGGTTAAGTACCAAAGAGGACCAAGAGAGGAGAGGGAGAGCAAGGGAGGGGATGGGAGGAGAACAGGAGGGCAGAAGGGAAGAGGAAGAACAAGAAGTCATCCCAACTGCTCTCTGAGCTCTCTTTGGTCCCATTAGGCCCTCAAGAGGCAAGTTAGGGGCCTGGTAGGATGGCTCAGTGGTCTAAAGTGCCTGCTTAGGCAGCTGCAGGGACCACACTTTGATCCCTGGCACCACATGCTGCATCAGCCCTGTCCTCAGGGTAGGCTGAGCCGGCCATAAAAATAAATAAATAAACAAACAAACAAAAATTCTGAAACAGGAAAATAAATAAACACATAAAATTCTTTAAAAAAAAAAAAGGTGAGTTAACTCCTTTGGAGATGCTGGGCTTCCACTTGGTGAATTACTCATTGAATGGCTCCTCGGTATCCTGAAAGACACAGCGCCTCCTCACAAACTCCTCATGTTGTCCCAGGGAGCAATGTAGACACCGAGAGATGGTTCATTGCATAAGTGGTGCCAACGCCAGCTGTGTAATTGAGCAGTAGGACTGCAAAACACTACCTGCACCAACCATGAGTCAGGACGAAGCAAGGGCACTGGCATGCGGCATTCCTGAGTCTAGTCCCAGTTTCAGCAGGCAGGGCTGGCGTCTGTCTGCACCCCATGAATTGCAGTCCACAGATTTCCCTTTTCCCATGAACCCAGTGTAAAGAAGAGGGGTTGGGGAAGTGACAGACGGTGAATTTTTCATGAGTGAATCTCAGATTTTTTAAATTTTAACTTTTACCTTATCTTAGACTGTTTAAGAGAACAGTGGTCACCTCCCTCATTACAGCAGTGGGTGAGGAATTCCCCTCTGAAGTCAGGGGCAGTTGGAGGCTTACTGTTCCTCAGAAAGCAAAGGATCAAGGGAAACTGGCCCAGGACTTTTCTCACCTTACTGAATGGAAAACAAAAGTCTGGTTGCAGGTCAGGCCAGAGCACAATCCCTCAAGGCAGAGGCCTTGCAAGCAGACTTTCCACTCCCAGGAAGGGAAAGATTCAGACCTTTTCTCTGGGTGGCTTTGGTTTCATAAGAAGAACCACAGGGTCAGATAACTTTATGGAGAGTCCCCCAGGCGGCTGAATGCGAGGTGGGAGTGAAACCTATTGTAAAGTTGCCTTCAGAGCAGGAACCTACATCTTACTGCAGCAGATTCCTGGGTCTCATTATTTCCGGAGGTTAGTGGGTAGTTTGAAATCACCTCCTTCCTCATGAAGTGTTCCTTGGAGGGGCCTCCTTCTCCTCTGCTGTTCTGGCTGATGGCCTTCATTTGCATGCCAACAGCATGTGCTAATCCTTAGCATGAGCTGCTTCCCAGAGATGCACTTTTCCCCACAATCCTGTTTGTCCTGATGGTTTATTTAGCAAGGCTTTTCTTCACAGAATACAGGCCCCCATTTCAGGCCAACCTGATTATCCCAAATCCCTAATTAGTGTAATTATAGCTTTAATGGATTAAAGGCAGAATATAAACTACATAACCCCCTTTAAAGCATGTTGCTTACTGAGAGTGCAAGAATTGTCCAGACCTAGGGCTTCTTGTTGAACAACTGGAGGTCCGAGCCCCACCACATCCAATTCCGAGGCTTCCTGGAAAACCAGAAAAGTGAACCCTTGTTAAAAGGCAAAATCAAAGCAAATTTAAGCATCAGATTGCCTTTGGCAATTCTAGGATTGGGCAACATCTCCTTCTACAGAGCAGAGTAGCTTTCTAAGGAAGGGAGCCCAAGGGATGGGTGTTATAGGCAGAGAAGGGCAGAAGCAGGAACAAACTGACTATGAACAAAAGGCAAAGGGGGGCTAGGGAGATAGCTCAGTGGAAAAGTCTTGCCTGGCAAGTACAAGATTCTGAGTTCAATGCCTGGTACCACCAAAAAGAAAAAAGGCAAAGGGGATATCTCATGCTGGCTTATGTAAAGCAAACCATTTCTGATTGGTTGATGTAAATTATTTATATATATATATATATATATATATATATATATATATATATATATATATATTCTTTTAATCTTTGGATCCCTTTTTCAGTTGCATTATGTGGTATCTAGCAGGAGTGACTTAATTCTGGTTTGGTCAGGTCTGCTAGAGTCTAGTTAGTACAGGAACTTAGTCTAAAACAGTTGCTTCCTATGAATTTTATTAACACTCTAGTCAGGAAGCAGTGAACTCTTACAGCAAAAGGGGAAAAGTAATTAGACCACAAGTTCATATACCTTGAAACCTGTTACCTTGAAATTCCCACTGCATAGACTTTGCCAAGGAATGAGCTACATGTAGGCCTCATTTTGTCTAAAAAGTAGTTTCACCATGGAAATAGATGAATCCATTTAAGAAAAATGTACTGTTTACTCTGTTCGTGAGCAATGTCACTTTACTGGCTCTTGCTCTATGTAATGGGGACATATGACAAAAATAAATTTGAGCAATAATGACTCTTATTTGCATTCATGGCTGGTTGTTACCTGAATATATACTTAGTATTCTTGGTAACTCTGCTCCTAAACATGCTCAGTGCTCTCTGTCTCAGTTTCTCTCTCTCTCTCTCTCTCTCTCTCTCTCTCTCTCTCTCTCTCTCTCTCTCTCTCTCTCTTTCATTACAGGTGTCATCTCTGCTCCCTATTTCACTGGGAATGGCTAAATTATGCATCAGATGAGTTAAGCCTAGGCTGACATATCAGCGAATAATGGAGGAAAAGTGAAATGGATAAATCAGAGATGGCACCAACTTTCAGCTTGTATGAGAGCTTTGTTGGTTTGTAGTGACTCCTAATGTGCGGTGCTAAGGAAGTCTAAGGCTGAATCCAAAAGTAGCCAATCAGAAGGCTAGGGTGTGTTAGCAGTGAATGGGCAGAGTGCGTGACAAGGGCCTGGGACCAATGTGTGCAGAAACAAAACCTATTTGAGGCCTTCTCTTACACTGAGAGTCCTCTGCTATCCCATCTCTTCTCTTTTCCTGTTTCATTCGATGTTGTACTAAAGAGGGACATCTCATGCACCCTATCCCTCAGTGCTACATTCACAGCTCAACAATGAGTGAGTGGTGCCCAGGCCCTGGTCACAAGAAAGGGACAGCTGGCCCAAGTGCAAGATCTACAGAACATTGCTTTATTTTGGAAACAGAGATGTTTGACCCCAGAAGTAGATACCTGTCTAAGCCCTTCTGTGGAAGACATAGCTTCCCCCAGAAATAACCTCCTCTATAGGAATGAACTAAGCACTGATTCACAGTTACACTTAAAAACAGAGTCTCATAACATAATTCCTGATGAGGATTAGACAATACCTATGGAAATGCTCAGTGTCTGAATAGTTTGGGTTATACTAAATTTTGTGTTGGATCAAATGATTTTCAAGCATTTAACTCATGAAATCTTGACAGTAACACCCATGACATAGCCAGCCAGGCGTGGTGGTGCACACCTGTAATCCCAGCACTTGGGAGGGTGAGGCAGGAGGATTGGAGCAAGTTGAAGACCAGCCAGGGCTACAAGAATGAGCTCAAGACCAGCCTGAGCTGCATAGCAAGACCCTGTCTCAAAAAGACCCAAAAAAAAAAAAAAAAAAAAAAATGATGCGTTAAGACCACCTCTGTTTTTATAATGAGGATCTCAGTCTACCAAGAGTAAAAACAGTTCGCCTAAGCTTAACCAACCTAGCCAATCAAGTCAAGAGTTTGCCTCCAGATCCTTGATCTTTCAACCACTAAGTTGTGGCTCTAGTCATATGCTAGAACCTCAATTCCAGGAGGCCATAAATCTCATTTTGTCTCTATTTTTTTCAACTTCTCCCAGCATATGGGGCAAATTATGCATCCTCTCATTAGCAGTGTAGACTGAAATCTCAGTTATTTAGTTTACTTTCAGAGGAGAAAAAACAAAACAAGAGCCAGGCGTGGTGGCGCACGCCTGTAATCCCAGCACTCGGGAGGCTGAGGCAGGAGGATTGGTGCGAGTTCGAGACCAGCCTGGGCTACAAAAGTGAGCTCAAGGCCAGCCTCAACTGCATAGTGAGACCCTGTCTCAAAAAGACAAAAAAAAAAAAAAAAAAAAAAAAACAAGAGCTCTTCGTAATTTTTGTACCACAAAACCTCATAAGGTGCAACTCCTTCATTTTGTTCATTGCTTTTTACTCAGATATCAGATTAACAATGAAAAGCATGTATAAGAAACAGCCATATAAAGCCGGGCGTGGTGGCTCATGCCTGTAATCCCAGCACCCGGGAGGCTGAGGCAGGAGGATTGGTGTGAGTTCGAGACCAGCCTCGGCTACAAAAGTAAGCTTAAGGCCAGCCTGAACTGCATAGCGAGACCCTGTCTCAAAAAGACAAAAAAAAAAAAAAAAAAAAAAAAAAAAAAGAAAGAAAGAAACAGCCATATAGTTTACTTGTGCTTCAGTGAAGGTGGAAATGGAAGAGAAAGGGTGACAGAGTCACCAAGAGAGAATCTGGCTTTCAAACCAAGGAAGGAGTAGTGCCATTGTTTTTGGAAGTGTTCCTTAATTCTTGACATTGACAATGAAAGGGAACCTGGTTTACTTTATTCAACTAAGGTAAGTCAAAATTAAATGTTTCACCATAACTTATGCTGACCATGACTTAAAAGAATGGTGGTTGGACTCTGAGCCAAAATTTTCATCAAGGTAGACTGACTTATGTTATTCCATAGATGTGGAGAAAACACCTAAACTTTACTGGGAGCATACAGAGAAATAGTGTGCATTCATGGGTGGAATTCTGTGTGTTATTTCAGTTATTCAGCTTTGGTGCATGGATTTCATTTCAGTGCTAAAATTCAGGAAAAGATATTATTGCTTTGAAAAAATTGGTTCCTAAGAGCTATCTACACAGCAGCTGCTGGTCTTTGAATGGTGCTGTTCATAGGACTGTTCCCACCAGTCTGCAGCCCATGAGTGGCTGGAGTGCCCTGTACCACTGCCCCATGTGCTGGTCACAAGAGGACACTGAGTGCTTGCTAGCCTTTTCCCAACTCTTGGCAGGAAGAAGCTGCTAGACTCAAGTTCTTTTATATTTGCCTCTGTTTGTCCCAAACATTCCAGATTTTTTTTTTTTTTTTTTTGTCTTTTTGAGATAGGGTCTCACTCTGCAGTTCAGGATGTCCTTGAGCTCACTTTTGTAGCCCAGGCTGGTCTTGAACTTGCACCTATCCTCCTGCCTCAGCCTCCCAAGTGCTGGGATTACAGGCGTGCGCCACCATGCCCGGCAACAACGGGTAATACACATTTTTTTTTGTTTTTGATTTTTAATGGCTGGCTTAGCCTGCCCTGGGGGTAGGGCTGGTGCAGCATGTGCTGCCAGGGATCGAACCTGCAGTTGCCTAAGCTTACCTAAGCAGGTGCTTTAGACCACTGAGCCATCTCGCCAGCCCCAAATACTCCAGTTAATTCTGCCTAAACATAAGAGTTCCATTCAGCCAACATTTCTTAAAACTGAATTTTTAACAAAACAGTGAAAAACAAAGTTGGATATTTGAATACTTTCTATGTAGAAAATATTTATTAAAAATATATTATAGATGATGCATTACCATGTACATATGCAATCATGACAAAAAGAAATTTTTTATAGCTTCTCTTCATCAAAATATGTAAGCAAGGGCTGGTGAGATGGCTCAGCTGTCTAAAGCACCTGCTTAGGAAAACTTAGGCAAACTGCAGAGACCACGATTCAATCCCCAGCACCACATGCTGCACCAGCCCCACCCCCAGGGCAGGCTGAACCGGCCATAATTAAAAAAAAAAAAAAATGTAAGCATACAGCTGGGGAAAATAGCTCAATGATCTAAGCGCCTATCTGGGAAGTGCAAGGACCCAAGTTTGATCCCCAGTACTGCATGCCATGCTGGCCCAATACCATGATGGCCAATGAAACCAGGCGAGGTGATACACACCTATAATCTCAGGGTTGGGGAGGCTGAGAAGGAGGATCACTATGAGTCTAAGCTGCATAGTGATACCCTGTATTAGATAGATAGATAGATAGATAGATAGATAGATAGATAGATAGATAGATAGATAGGTAGATAGATAGACAGACAGACAGACAGACAGACAGACGATTTTTTTAAATGTATGCATAATTTTCCTATACTCTGTCACTATAATTTCAGGATAAAGAATAAGAAAGGATTATTTTAGAGGGTGGCAATGCACCTCACAGTAGAGAATATAAACTTACTATAGCCACCTTTAACAAGAAAAAAAATATTGCATATGTAGTTCAGTGGTAGAATATTTTCCCAGCATGTAGAAGGGCTTGAATTTGATCCTCAGCTCAGAGAAAAAAAGGGTCAGACACAGAGATGGAGACAGGTGTGTGTGTGTGTGTGTGTGTGTGTGTGTGTGTGTGTGTGTGTGTGTGTGACAGAGAGAGGTTTATATAAGGAAAAGATTACCTCTGTTTTTCTCCTTGCCTCTTCTTCTTTTCTCTTGTTTCTGTCTCCAACATTAAAGTTGCATAAGCAAAATTAGCTAAAGGTCTGATAAGAAACTGGCTTTTTCTGGTGTTCATGTATTTTATGCAAATTAGTTGAGAGCTACTCACAGACTAGGAACTATGTCTTTTCATGTGTGTCAGATGTGCACTTAAGTAAAAAAAAAAAAAAAAAAGCAGAAACTAATATATATTTTTGATGTAGCAAATCTATCATCTTCTGTTTGGTGTCTAAGGGCAAAGCCTGGCCCATTGGCCAGGTAGGCTGAGTCTTCACAGCTTATCCCCACAGCCAGTGTGAGTGTTAGGTGAAAATCACCCATGCACACATATGCATGAGTACATACGCACATGCGCGCATGTGCACGCATACACACACACACACACCCCTCAGAAGTGCCAAACTAATTTGATGGAGTAGCATTTTCCAGGCTGTTTTTTGCTTTTACTATTTTACATTAAAATTTTAATAGCAGCATATTAAAAGGGGCTCTGAATTCTGGTGACACTGCAAAAAGTTTTATGAAGCTTTCAAATCCACCCCCTGGGCCTCAGATCATGAAGTCAAAAATAACTCGGGGGTGAGAAGTGAAGCATAATATTTGAAACATTACTAGAAGCTTTCTGAAATCTGGTTCATTTGAGGGTACAACTTTTCTTTTGTCTACTGGAAAGCAGAACACTGACTAAGATCCCAGGTCACAAGAGAAGGCTACCGTGTGAGTGAAGAGAGCTGACAAGTGCTTACTCCTCTGCTTGTTGGTTTCAAGGCCATGTTTCCTTGGCCAGGTCATTTAACCAAATGCACCTCAGCTTCACTGTGGATTCAAGTTCCTGTTAAAATGAGAAGACTTACCACGAATTTGGTTGCAGATGTGCATTCTGAAAGCTCTCATTACATGCAGGCTCTGAGCAGCCAAATCCCTGACATGTGGACCACACATGATTGTATGGTGAGAAGTATGTACTAGTCTTGTGGCCACTTCCCATACCCTCCAGTACAGTGTCCTATGGACCATTTTGCTGATTTACTGGCTCTCTGTTCATCCTTGTTCTGGATTGTACATAGTAGTAGCCAGAAAAAACTAAACTCCATAATGTCCAGGTTGGACTTTTCCCTAGAAGGTTTAGAAGATTATCTTTGTCATGTTAGAAATGCCATTGTCTAGAGAGATGAATTAATTCCCAGAGTCAGAATTACTTAGAATCTCATGATTCATCTGCTAGCATCCTGTACCCTTTCTCAAAGACTTTCTGAGTTTCTCACAGTTTGTACTGAAAAAATGGCAATGCCCATAGGGCCATTGAAAAGGCAGAACAAAGCATTAGAACTTCAAAGAAAGTATATTGGCCTGGTATTTTCTGCAGAGGGTCTGGAGTAATCACAGCCGTCTTGCACAACCCTGGGATCAGAAGACATCCTGCTGTCAGCTGCCTGCAGCTGGAGGCTGTGCTGTGGCCTCTCTTGCTAGAAGGGCCCTCTCCAGTTTGGTGTTTCTCTATGAGTGAATGCAGCAAAGTAAAGAGAGGCCATATGTTTGTAGATAGCCCCTGGTGTATTGTCTCCAGTGGGGGGGGGGGAACTCATTGAATTTTAGCCATCATAACTGATTCTTGAATCTGCCTGTGACTGTCAATTTACTAAGTTGCCTACCTGGAGTTTAATAAATGTCCCTAGAATAAATTAGGTGATTCCTTGTTTCCCAAATCTGCAGAACTCTCACAGGCAATCTTTACCCAAGTACTCAGCACCTCAGCTGAGAAGTAGCCAGACGAAAGATGAAATGTACCAGAGATGAAAGATTTGTGGGTTAAGGTCTCCAGTACAGGTATTGTTTACATCTGTAAGAAACCAAGAACCCAACGCTTGTCAAACACAGAGGGTCATGCTATGCTCCAAATGCTTCCTGTGTATTGGTTCTTCTAGTCCATACAACACACTCTGAGGTATGCCCTATCACTGTTTGTAAATGAAAAAGGTGAAGCCCAGAGAGATTAGGTAACTTGTCCAGGGTCATAGAGTGTATAATCTGGTTTCCATCGATGGGAGAAAGCACCTGAGATACACAATTTAAAGGAGAGGGCATCTGTTTTGCTTCACAGTTCCTGAGGTCCATGGTCAGCTGGCTCCTGCCTGGGAGCATCATGGCAGAAGGGCATGTCTGAAAGAGCTGCTTTCTTCATGGAAGCCCGGAAGCAAAGCAACCAAGGAGCTTGCCAGGCGTGCTGGCACACGCCTGTAATCCCAGCACTCGAGAGGCTGATGCAGGAGGATTGCTGCAAGTTCGAGACCAGCCTGGGCTACAAAAGTGAGCTCAAGGCCAGCCTGAACTGCTGTTATGGTTTATGTCTAGTTGTCCCCCCAAAGCCTCATGGAGTCATTGGGCAGGGACTTCTAGAGTTTGAGACTTGATCCATGATCCCTGGGATTATGGGTTTTAGTACTGATGGGATTATGGGTGGAAGTACTTCTGGGATTATGGGTGTAGCCTAGGGCGGGAGCTAAGGCAGAGAGCCTGAATGTAATATAAGGAGAGACAGAGAGACAGACTGGAGCTCGAGCTGTTGCTGTTGCTCTGCTGCCGTGTTGGTTGGCTACCTCTGCCACCATTTTGTTGCTGTTCTGCCGCCATGAACTGGATGCTCTCTGCTCTGTTCCACTCAGCCTTGGGCCAGCCGAATATGGACTGAAACCTCCACAAACTGTGAGCTAAATAAACCTTTCCTTCCTTCATTTTGAGTGTTGGGTATTTGTTCCA
>PVJA010006949.1:59444-70885 GCA_004027025.1 Myocastor coypus | reverse complement strand
TTTTTTTTTTTTTTTTTTTTTTTTTTTTTTTTTTTTTTTTTTTTTTGGTGGGACCAAGGTTCGAACTCACGACCTTGCAATTGCCCAGCAGGCACTTGTGTCTCGGAGCTATCTCCCCAGCCCCAAAAATATTATACCAATTTGAGAGAAATACATTTTCTTAGTTTGAGTGTGAAAACCTCAGGTAAAATGAAGACGATTTAGGCAAACCAGGGAGGTAGCTCAGCAACTTAAGAGCCTGGCTGACAAGTGCAAGATCCTGAGTTGAAATTCTGGTACCCCACCCCCCCAAAAAAAGATGATGTAGGGAGAAACACATACAGCAGTTAGTGGACATTCACTATGCTGAATATCTTTCTTTGAGCAAAAAACTTCAGGATTTTCACTGTTTCTAAAGACAGTAAGAAGATAAAGATCTCATTTCATTATTATATTTCAAAGCAAGATAAGTATATAAGCAAGCTTCTAGGTATTTTAAACTATTTTTCTATTTTTCATTCTGGATTCCATTGATGTTTCTTTGGATGCATTTGACCATATTAGACTTGAAATATTAGCTCTTCATAAATTCAGACCAATTAACTTAACACACTTTCAACTCTAGAAAGCTAGGAAGAACATCATAGCAAAACAATAACCTCCTCCCATTCTATTCCCTTAACATCAGTAAGGAACTCACTTGCTTTTTGAACTGAGATCAACTTACACAAGGTCTGTTGTTGCTTAAGGTGTTAAGAGTAAATATTTTGCTGCTAATAGTTTTATCTAAATCTTCCGAACAAATACTTGCATGATGTGGCCCATTAAAAGAACATGTTAAGCCAAGAACTGTGCTTTGCAAAGAAAAATTAAAGAGAATAATGAATAAATAGATAATATGAACAAAACTGGAATAAATACAAAAGTTGAATAAGTAACCAAAAGCTTGTCAGTGTTTCTTATAAAACTGAAAAGAGAACAATAGTATCCTACTACCAAGTGTATACCCAAAGGAAATGAGATTAATACACTGAAAAAAATGTACTTCCATGTTTATTGCAGTATGTTTCACAATATCCAAAATATGGAATCAGTGGAAATATCTATTGATGGATGAATTAATATTTAAAATGTTACACATTTATAATATGAAGTCTTTAGTCAAAACAATCATGCAGTATGTGGACAGAGAGATGAACCTGGAAGGTGAACAGAAATACCAAACATCCTTATTCATATCTGGAAGATAAAAAGATCTCTTTCATGTATGTAGAGAGTAGGACTATGATCAATACATGGGAAGCATGGAGGAAACAGCGATAGAGCCCAAAGAAGTGACAGAGAGGTGCAGTTAGGCAGCGACAGTGAAATCTTCAGAGCTTTTGATGAGACAACCAGCCCCAGTGCTGTAATTTCACAACCATTGTGCCAGGATGTTATAGTTTTTGAAACACTATATAATCTCAAAATAACTAGAAAACACAGTGAGTTGTCTAACTCAAGTAATGATAAATCTCTGAGGAGTTAGAAATGTTAATAATTCTCTGGGTTACAACGTATTATACACATATACTGAATGACCCCACTTCATAAATGGTGAGAATGATTACAGTTCAGTTAAAAATGAAAAAATCTCAACAAAGAAATATCTAAAATAAGATAGGCTTACAAATAAATTCTGTCAAATGTTTAAGAGCAGCTAGCACTAATCCTGCTCAAACTCTGAAATAACAAAAGTGAAGAGGGGCCTCGGGAGATAGCTCAGTAGAATAAGTGCTTGCCTTGGGAGCATAAGGGCTTGAATTCAATCCCTGGTTCCACAAAAAAATAAAATTAAATAAGATAATAAAGTGAAAAGGAAACTTTCTAAGAGGTTTTTATGAGGTGAACATTGCTCTCATACCAAAACTAGATAGGGAACTTATAAGAGCATAGCGAGCCAATATTCCTGGTGAACACAGATGTGAAAACCTTCCAACATACCAATTCAACTGCAGACTAAAAAGAGTTGCACTCCAACAAGTTGGAGAATCCTAAAGGAGTGGAAAAATTCCTAGACATATATGCGCTTCAAATACTGAACCAAGAAGATAAAAAGAGAAATAACTTTGAATAATCCAATAACAAGAGATGAAACTGAGGTTTTAATAATAATGATGATGATAACTAAGAACAGCCGGGAACCTGAGGAATTCACTATTTAATTTTATGAGAACTTCAGGGAGGACATTATAATCCTCAAACACTAGTAAATTCAAAAGGGAAGGAAGGCTTTTAAACTAATTCTTGGAATCTACAATTACTCTGATTCCAAACAAAGACTAGGACCCAACTAAAAAAGAAAATGAGCAAGGGTCAGGGATTTGATCCCTGGCTGGCTGTGCTGGCCCCATCTCTGCAGCTTGCTGAGACAGCGATTGAGCCTGGGCATGGTGGTGTGTGCCCGCAATCTGAACACTTGGGAGGCTGAAAAATAGGAAGGATCACTACAGATCTGATCTGTGTAGTGAGACCCTGTAGACCTTGTACTAAAGTCATAAAAAAGAAAACTACAGGCCAATCTATTCAATGAACATAGATGCAAACATTCTTAGCAACACACTGGAAACAATATATCATCAAAAACATCAAATATCATTACTGTTAATTCTAGTGATCCAAGGATGTTTCAATATATGCAAAGCTATAAACGTGATATGCCACATAAACACAAGCACAGGTAAGGAATGTATAATCATTTCATAGATGTAGAAAAGCTTTTGATAAAATTAAATATCCAATCATCACAAAAACCTGATAAAAATAGAAATATAAGAACTTTACCTCAATTGGATAAAGCCATTTATTACAAAGTAATGGACAGCTTCACATTAAAGGGGAAAAAAGCTGAAAGATTTCCTTCTAAAATCAGCAGCAAGGCAAAAATGTTCATAATTAATACTCCTGTTAAATACAGTACTCCAAATATTAGCTAGAGTAATCAAGAAAGATGAAGAATAAAATGGAAACATAAAAAGAAAAAAAAACCGTCAAATTGTTATTTGAAGATGAAATGATCTTTTACACAGAAGACCCAAATAGTTGCAAATAAAGATTCCTAGAATTTTAATAACCAAATTCATCAATGTAGTAAGATACAAGATCAAGACATAAAAATGATTAGTATTTCTCTACAGACAAAAGAGTCCATGGAAAAAGAAATTAGGAAAACATCATTCATAGTAGCACTAAGAATAATAAATACTTAGGACTTAACCTAATCAAAGAGGTGAAATAGCTCTGTAAGGATAATTTCAATACTTTGAAAAAAGAAATTGAGGAAGACATCAGAAAATGGAAAGGTATCCTATATTACTAAGAAACCTGAATAAATGTTGGCAAATAGTCCTGATTTCAAAACTGAGATGCAATTCCAATCAAAACATCAAAAGAAGTAGAGGAAATCTTAAAACACATGTGAAACAAGATGATGTCTAGAATAGTAAAAGCAGTTCTCATTAATGAGAACAAATCAGGATGTATTACAGTCCTTGATTTCAAGTTTCATTACAAAACTGCAGTGATCAAAACAACACTATGGTAGTACAAAAACAGACATGTGGAAAAAGGGAAGGGGGGGCTGGTCAGATAGCTAGGTAGATTAAGTGCCTGCTTAGGCAAAGCCCAAGAGCTGGTGTTCCATCCCTGACATGCAGTCCTGGCCCCACCCCAATTGAGTCTAGGCGTGGTGATGTGCACCTGTAATCCCCATGCTTGGGAGGCTGAAAACAGGAGAATCACTATGAGTTTGATCTATGCAGTGAGGCCTTGTACACCTGTATACCCTGTAGACCATCTCCTAAATACATTTAAAGAAAAAAAAAAAGGTGTTGTGGGAACCACTTTCAAAATATTCAGCCACATGATTTTTGACAATGGATCTATAAAAGATCCTTTCTTTTTTTGAAGGAACGATGACTATAGCAGTTAGAGCTAGGAAGATTTGTTTATGACAGTTCATAAAATTATACTGTAGCCATGTCACTCATTACGTTTGAAATTAAAATCAATGAGTTAAAGATCTAAATTATTAAAATAACTATCTGCTGCAAAGTAAAGTAAGTACAACGCTTCAGGTTTTACACTAAATCCTTCATCTTACTTTGAGCTGAGCAACATTTATGTATAATATAAAAAGAGGGATCTGTGGTCATATTTTTCTATGAGGAAAGCCCGTTTTCTGAATATTACTGATTGAAGTAATTTCCCTGTCCCTACGGTATGATCTTGGTGTTCTTTTTTTTTTCTTTTTGAGACAAGGTCTCGCTATGCAGTTGAGGCTGGCCTTGAGCTCACTTTTGTAGCCCAGGCTGGTCTCAAAGATCTTGGTGTTCTTAAGAGACACTAATTTACCATACATGCATGAGCTTAGTTTGGGCTTTCCATTATGTTCCACTAATCTATGTCTGTCTTTTTCCAAGATTTTATGCTTGCCATTTGTTTGAATATAGAAATTATAGCTCTTTTTGTCAAGGTGGTTTGGGCTCCTTGGTATCTCTTTTCATTCAGGTAAATTTTATGATTTCTTTGTCTTTTTCTGTATGGTCAGCAAAAATTGGATAAGGACATTAAGAATATATCATAGGGAAAGAGCAATAATTTTGATCAGTAATACTGTGAAAATTGCCTCTCCACAAACAAAAGTATGAGTAAGAATCCTCAATTTATATCATATAGAAAGTGCAACTCAAAATGGAATGAGGGTTTAGAGTAAAACATGAAACCATAAAGTTAATGTGGAAAATATAAAGGAAAAGTTCAGTGAAATTGGACTTGGCAAGTATTTTTAGGTTGTAATGTCAAAAGTGTAAGCAACAAAATTAAAAATAGATAATGTTAAATCAAACTAAAATTTTCACCACATCAAATGGCACAATCAACAGAGTGAAGAAAAATGTTAAAAGTGGAAAATGTTTGTGTTTTTGATGCTGGCTAATGTTCAATATGAGAAACTTACAGCAAAATGTAATAACATTAAACAAATAACCCAATTAACAATATAGCATAAAGAACTTGAATAGTTTTCCATAAAGAGTATAGAAATGCTCAATAGATGTATTAAATGATGCTCCATAATATTTTACTTTTTTAAATTTTATATATTTAGTATAGGGTCTACAGAGTCTCACTACACAGATTGGACTCAGTGATCCTCCTGTTTTCAGCCTCCCAAGCACTGGGATTACAGGTGCACACCACCTCACCGTCTCAGTCATTATCTCAGTGTACCCTAAGGGCAGGGCAGGCATGCTGGGTGTGTGACGCCCTTGTCCCTGTGATTGTCTATGCAAGTGCTTTAGTCTGTTGAGCTATCTGGCTGGCCCCGATTTTACAATTTTCACTCAACAATTTCTTGTCTTAGAAATTGTTTGAGAAAAATGATTTACCTCTATGAAAATACTGAC
Source organism: Myocastor coypus (assembly GCA_004027025.1). NCBI lineage: Eukaryota > Metazoa > Chordata > Mammalia > Rodentia > Myocastoridae > Myocastor > Myocastor coypus. The sequence goes on along the minus strand of PVJA010006949.1, from coordinate 65,462 downwards.
TACTGAGATTCTAAGTCTTAGAATATGATTTCTAATTTATTTTAATATAGGAGATATTCTGACAACTTCATAGTAGTGTAAATTTATCCTTTTATTTCTGAATTTAATCCTTTGATGATATAATTCTGTTGTCACTTAGGTTTTAACAAAATATTGCTTTTTGGAGGATGGGGAGATAGCTCCATGGCACAAGTGCCTGCCTGGCACTGGCAAGTGCAAGGTCTTGTGCTTGATCCCTGGTCCTAAAAAAAAAGAAAAATAGAAAAAAAAATATATGTCTGTGTGTGTGTGTGTGTGTGTGCGCATGTGTGCGTGTATGTGCTTTACAGGGCTAATCAGAATTTATCCAACTAATGCAAATTCATATTTTTTTCTTTTTCATTGCTTTTAATAAGAAACATTGAGACCACTGAGACAGTTTTAAAACATGTTAATAGGACAGCCACAATAACTGATACAATGCATATTGTTGTCTTCATACTGCAAATTTATAACTGCAATGGAAATGTATGTGGCAAAGAAAAAATGTATGTAAGGTACTAACAGTCTAACTTAGTTTCTGACAACTTCTTAGCAATGATAAAATTCATAAATTAGAACTAGAAAGTGACATTAAAGGAGAATATAAGTAACTTCATCCCTAATTTCATCTCAATAATCCTCTAAGAAGGATTAATAATGGAACATTTTATATGTTAGAAAGGATGTGCATGCTGGCATTTACATTTCAGAATGGAAAATATAAGAATAAATTTTATTTGACTATCATTCCAAAACGGAGTTCAACAAATGAACAAACATAATATCCACCTTAGACTGCCGGGCGTGGTGGCGCACGCCTGTAATCCTAGCACTCGGGAGGCTGAGGCAGGAGGATTGGTGCGAGTTCAAGACCAGCCTGGGCTACAAAAGTGAGCTCAGGACCAGCCTCAACTGCATAGCAAGACCCTGTCTCAAAAAGACAAAAAAAAAAAAAAAATCCACCTTAGAGAAACTATGTCATATATGTTGGGTTGCTAAAAGTTTTATGAATATTGCTTTAAGCTCATTCTGATAGCCTCCATGTGGGGCAGATTGTAATCATGGCAGAGGATATTTCTTCTTATTTTATTAAGTGGAGAGTTCTTTAAGTGAGTCTGAAGTTATGAGTTTAGTGTTTTTCTTTAATGGACCAAACAAAACTATGTTGTAGTTTTAGTGAATAATGGTCCTAAAGGAAAAAAAAAAAAAAAAGTCAGTGGTATCTTACAATATTGTTATCAGTGATTGGCGCTTAGGTATGTCCATTTTTATTCTAATAATATGTTGCTAAAGTAACCTTGGCATCTATAGCTAAGTGAAGTTCTACGAAGAGTCTAACAAACTTCTTGTATTCTTTGTGCCCACGTGAAAGTATTGGATAAGATAAACTAACAAATAAAGGGAATCTTGTAATTTAACAACAGACATTAAGGAAGTAGGAAGCTGCTGTTCTGTAAAAAATAAAAAGAAAAACCCCAGACACAAAATAGGCATTTCATTTTATAGAAAACCAGCACTGACAACTCCTCACAAATGTGATACATTTGAATACAAATGGGAAATTTTACAACATTATAAAACACCTAGAAGGAAACTGATTTGTGCAAAGAAGTTTAAAGGTGGGAAAAGCATTCATTAGTAAGAAGGTAGGGAAAATAGCAGGCAGCTTCAGGAAAGAATTTTTCTCCCCATGAGCTGAAGAATGCATCACCTTGGTGCTTTTATTTCAAAGAATGGGCAGCTAAAATTTCATTCCTGGCAGAGTAGTTATGCTAAAAGGTTTACAGTTGAGTGCTATGCATGCAACAGTTTTGAGCTGAGTCCTTAAATTACAAATAAAAATGTTGCACATTACATGAAAACCATACCTGCACAACAGTTCCCCAAACACCAGCTAGCAAGATAGTAGGTAGATAGACAGATAGATAGATAGATAGATTTAATCTCTTATAGAGCCAGTATATTGAGGCTGATGTCATAGCAATGAATTTTATTTTTTTCTTTATTATATTCTGAACCTGAAGGTTACTGAGATCTACTCGTTGGATTTTCTTTTCATAGTGGTGAGATTGAACCTAGGCAGGGCCTCATGCAAACTAGGCGAGTAGGCGAGTGCTCTGCCATGGAGCTTTATCCTCAGTCTTACCCCCTTTCATGCTATTCTTTATGAGACCTATAAAAATTTCCCATATACATACAGCGTAAAACAAAATTTTGATGTGTTTTTTTTTTTTTAGTGTATATGGTACTGGGGTTTGAAGTCTGGGTATTGTTCGTGCTAGGCAACTGATCTGCCACTGAGCTAAAATCCCTAGCTCTGTGATTTTTAAGCCATATAATTGTTATACCCCAACCTTATTGTGCAGGTTCCACCTGGTCCCATCATGATTCTTTTGTTATCTTCCCCGTATGTTTAACTATTCGCTTCATTCTTTTTTGCCTATGAACTATTAATCCTTCCAAATTTAAAGTAAAGGTCTCTTCCTGCAAGAAACATTCCAAAATATCTCAAATTATAGGAGGATAATCTTTATTTTCCCAGATGAACAATAATGTTTCTTTCTTTTGGTTTATACAGGAGAGTATGTTGATACTTCAGGTTGGACGGACGCAAGTATAATTACCCCAGTGAAAGCTGCCATGAGATCTATTTCTGCTGGTTTATGTGTGACTGGCTTTCTTGAATGGAATTTGCTCTTTCTAACAATCCATTTTCTTTTCATGTGGTTCTCAGCAGTTGTGCTATAGCACAGACTATAATTCAAAGTACTTATAGGTTTATTGCCAGATTCTAATGCTAGTGTGAATTTGATTTTAACTCGTGATTTATAAATACACTGCTAAAACCGTTTAACATGTTGCTGTGCAGGGGAGATTATAAAAAAAAAACATGGGGTGAAATTTGCAGCAAGTCATAATATACTGTAGAGTTTATACTAGAGAAAAATCTAGTGTGTATTAAAAGATGTAAACAGTCTGCCTTTGTGGAGTAGAAGAGTAAAGTATATTTAACAGTGACATGGAGTTGAAGGGCAGCCAATGAATCAAATTTAGTCTGTGGATGCTTTTCTAGATGCTGTCTATCATTGTTATGCTACTGTTATGTCAACATGGTAATTGTTACTGAATTGTTTGCTTTGGTGTTTGGATTTACACTTTTTTTGTGTGTGGCTCTAACATTTCTAACATACATCTATAATCCCACATCTCCAATTCTGATAGCAAAATGTCCTGACAAGCAAACATTTCATCTTAATTCATTGAGTTACAAATCTGGTCTGAACCGATTGGTCCCATTTAATGTGAGAATTTATACATTCTGATGGAAATAATTTCATGTATTTGATTGTGAAATGCTACTACAGAACCTTCTGGGGCAGTATGCGATATCCACAACACATACTTACTACTTCTACAGAAGTCCAATATTTTCTAAATTTTAAATGAGTTTTAAATAAGGAATTATATGTCGACATTAAAATATGTCTTGAAAGATATGTTCAATGTGATAAGGCAGACCTAAGGTGAAACTAGGGGAACTTGATTAGGTGGTCATGAGGTGGGACAAAGTCATGGTCGACCAATGAGATTACAAGCATCATTGTTCAGGTAAAATTGATTAAATCGGGAGCAAATTGAGAAGCAGGTCACTTAGCAAGCTGGCATGAATAGGGAATAAGGGTTCTTTCTCTTGTGGGCTGAGTTTCTGGCTCCTTTAGGGTGATACTTATTTAGAACATCAATCCCTGATACTTAACTTTAAGTGAGTGGGCAGCTGCATTTCTTTACTCTTTTGTTTCAAGGTCTGGCCCACAGGTGCCTGTCACCTTAGGTTCACCTTATCACATGGTTTTGCCCTATAAGACCCCTAAAGAAAGACAATTTCGGGGACAACCCGCTCGGGCCCCTCTTCTGTTCCCCTCTTGGACAGAAGCTTTCTTTCCCAATAAATTTTCTATTCTAAAAAGAAAGAAAGATATGTTCAAAATATCTGACAGTCAGTGAAGTTTTCACAAATGCATTTATGGCACTTGTATGCCTTTTAATATGCCTAGCCTCACTTCACTGCCCTCAACACCAAAACTGCTCTAGCACTAGTGATCCACAATTGCCCTACCTCTGCAATGTATCCATCTTCTGTTCCTGCACTGCACAGAAAGCTCTCCGGTCTCACCTACGTTCTCTTGAAATCTACTGGATTCCCATAGAGTTATTTTTGAGCCTGAAATACCTTAACCTTCTAGGAAAGGTCACTTCTGCTTGATGTGATATATCTCTTGTCTTCCCCTTTGGCATTTGGCTTGTGATTGCTCTCATTGTCTTCCACTGCATTTTCTCCAACTGTAGCACGGCTTCTGTGCTGAAAGTGGAGAGATAGATCTGTTTCAGCAGGAAAGGGTCAAGAGATGGAGTGACGAAGAAGGAAGGGGAGGGAATGGAGAGGAAAAAAGGAATTGAAATGTGTTATGATGTGTATTACCTCCCAGCAAGGAGTGTAATTATTATGCAATAAAATTATTATTACTACATAAGAGAGCCTGCAGAAAAAAGAAAGCAAACAGGTCAAGGAGTGAGTACTTAGTGGACCCAGGGAGAACAAAATAACACACAGCAAGGAAGACTATGCATTGTATGAACTGTTACTGACTTTGTAATTGTAAAAATATTTCTCAAAAACAAAACTTTTGCATAAAATGTAAATTCGTTTGCTTTTATCCTCATCACTAAAAAATAACTCAGACAAATGACAAAACCAAGCCATACTTGTTATTTGGAGATAGCTCTAAAAGGAGACTCAGTTTGTTACTATTTAAATTATAGACTGAGGGGTCCGGTGGGATGGCTCAGTGGTCTAAAGGGCCTGCTTAGAGGGCGGCTGCAGGGACTGTGGTTCGATCCCCGGCACCGCATGTTGCACCAGCCCTGCGCTGATGGCAGGGCTGAGCCAGCCATGAAAATAAATAAATAAATAAAAGTTCTGAAACAAGAAAAAAAATAATAAAATAAAATTCTTTAAAAAAATTATAGACTGAGATATATGTAGAAATTTTATAAGTTGAAATAATGAGTAGAGCACTATCTAATATAGACTTAATTTTTTTTATTAATAAAAATTCTTTAGGCTGAAAGAAAAGCTGTATATAAATTGCAGAGATTTCCAAACTATTTTATGCCTCAACTCATGTGAGGCCTCCCACCTTACCAACGTTCCCCACCCAGTGGGGTGTTTTTCTTTAAAAGCCGATGAGTCTACACTGCCACAGCATTCTTACTCTAAATATGTAGCTTACATTAAGGTTAAATTTTAGTGTTGTATGTTCTCTGGGCTTGGACAAATGCATAATCACCTATATCCATCATTAGAGAATTACGGAGTTTAGGTTAACCTTTCCTGAACACCTCAGAGCTGGCATCATGCACTCTGTAGTACTCTGGTTTCTTTTATTTAGAAATAAGCATTGCCTTTGCATTTTCATGGCTTGAAAGTACATTTCTTTTCAGAACTGGATGCCAGTGCCTGACTGGGCCGCAGCCTACCAATCCATGCACGTCCTAAGGGCAGTGTAGTTGCTTCTATGTTCTGACAATCATAAAACAGCCATAAACATTGCTCTTAGAATTTTTGAGGTTGTTAATCTTTAAGTCTTTGGGACAACATTGAGGACTACAATTATAAGGTGAATATGTTTATTTAACTTTGTAAATTATCTTTTTCCTAACTGGTCAAACCGTCTGGCCTTCCCATCAGCAATGAAGGAAACTCCAAGGTGCTTCACCTCCTTACTAACAATTGGTGGTGTCAGTATCATGAATTCGGCCATTCCCAGAGGCATAGGGAGCAGAATTTTTTAGACTAGTCTTAAATTTTCAATACATCGATCTTCATTTTATTGAATATCTTTCCAAAGATTCCTACCTTAAGATAACTCAAGAAAAACTAAAAAAAAAAAAAAAAAAAAAAAAAAAAAAAAAAAAAAAAAAAAAAAAAAAAAAAAA
>PVJA010006949.1:0-59344 GCA_004027025.1 Myocastor coypus | reverse complement strand
CTGGTCAGATATTGTTTGTTTATTGGAAATATTCAGGGAAACATTATGTGACTAAGGAAAAGGAATGGGGAATCTAGAAAACACTTGAGGCAGAATTAGGTCTGATTATCACTTAGAAGTATTTAATAGCAAAAAGCACTGATCAGGTGCTCCTTTATGTTAACTTCAATGATGGCTACAATCATACCTATCTATCTATCTATCTATCTATCTATCTATCTATCTATTTTGTGCATGTGTGGCTGGCTCAGCCTGCCCTGGGCGTGGGCCTGAGCCAGCCTGTGGTGCCAGGGATTGAGCCATAGTCCCTGTGACTAACTAAGATTTAGACTGCTGAGCTATGTTGTCAGCCCCTAAAATTACACTTCAGTAATGCTGATCATTTTATGGTAATATTTATTTTGATATAATTTCATACTTAGAGAACTTAGTATAATTTCATACATATTTATAAGAAAAGTACACCCATTGCACTTTTCCCCAGAATCATCTATTTCTCTTTGTACACACATACAGACACACACACACACACACACACACACACACACACACACACACACACACTCACACCACATGTTATTTGGAACCACTTGGGAATAGAGCCACTATGTCATCTTATTGCTAAAGAATTCCATGTGAAGTCACTAAAATGTGGCCATTCTCTTATAAAACTACATTTCAGTTAACCAAAGAAGAACAACTGATATTGACGCAATACAATTAACTAAATAATAGTCTACATTTGGTGCTAAAATGAAGCTAATAGAATTATATGGTTATTTTTCTGTGTTCAAGGTCAATTGTAATATAGTTCATATTTCATTACCATACTTATTTTAGTATCTTTTAGTCTGGGTACATTACAGGAGTTTTCTTTGTTTTCTCCAACCTTGACATTTTGCAAAAGAAAATCCATTTGTTTTTATTAATTCCTGACTTTACATTTGTCTTATGCCTGCTATGGAACGTGCACATGCTATGTCCCTGGAGCAGGATGTCCCAAAAGTTATGTTGTGTTCTCAGCACAGCCTGCCTAGTAGTACATTGCCTGGGCTTATTGTAACTTAGTGACTTTCCTCTCCTTATTTAAGCAACTTCCCTCCCCAGTACATATTTTTTAGTACTTATCGAGTACAGCAATGCAAAACCCTATCTTAAGTATATTTATTATTTGGTCTAGTCAGATTTCAATAGTGATTGCCAATAACTAACTGGAAAAGACATGGACTCTTTTCTTAGGGAGTCTCATATGTCAGCACAGAGATGAGGATATGAAATGAAATTAGTTGAATATAGGAAAAAATTTATGGATTCTTTTAGAATTTTTCATATGGTTCATTTGAAAGCATTGATTTTGCACTTGTTCTGCTTACTCATAATAGCATATAGGCCTAGGGAGAAGACATTTTGATGTCTGTTTATTTGTATTTTGATTCATGCACTCTAGCATTACAAATTTTGAAATAAGAGGCATGAACTCTATGTATCTATTAAGTAAAAATAGTAACAGGGTTCTTACTAAGTGCTTACTGGCAGATTAAACAGCAGTATATATGAAATATTTCATAATCTGCAATTTCATCCAGAGATCAGATGGCATTTATTTTTGTAAATGCAATAGAAAATCCACAGGACTTATAGTCCGTAGTTAACTAAAAGTGAGATAAAAACATTGCATTATTCTCAGGAAAATGTCAGAGGTCAAATCTCATAATATTGTGAAAATATGTTTAAATTCATACATTCACAGACACAAGCCTGCTTATGGTGATTTTCTTGATTTGGCAGTGTAAAAGCTTCACTTCACTTATTTCTCAGCATCTCTACCTTTTTCATTTTTAAAGGGGCATTCTCTTTTATTTTTCCATGGTCTTCATGCCCTTCCCACTCCATTGCTGTATTTCTGACGTTGTTGGATGTATACTCAAAACACAAAGAGCCCCATGGCTGTCATCTGAATTGCATTCTGTAGCTCTCATATTAATGATGAAAGCTCTTTAATATTTTTAGCTACTCACGCTTATGGAATGCTCCAGTATTGCCTTCAGTTTGTTAGGCATCAAGAGATGGATAAACTGTAAGGGGGAGGATCGGAGGATGAAGAGAGCCTCCTACTCTTGGTGCTTTTGCAGGTCTGATCTGCTATTTCTGTACCTAAGTGGGCGTTTCTTTACATTGGATTGATTGTGTCTTTTACATTATCCTGTCTTCTCAGATTTAGCCACCATACTATGGGCTCATTATTGGATTGATTAATTAACTTTTTATTGGATACAGGGTCTCACTATGCAGCTCAGACTCATAGTGATCCTCCTGCCTTAGTCTTCTCAGTGTTGGGATTACAGGTGCGCCCCACCACGCCCGATTTCTGTGGCTGGCTCCACACTCCCAGGGACTAGGGCAGGCATAGAATGAGAAAACATGCATCAAACCTGGATCTTTGTGCTTGGCAGGCAGGTACTTAGACTGCTGAGCTATCTCCCCAGCCCCAATGGATTATTTTAGAACCCTCTTTAAGCAATCACTTTCTGAAAGCCCATCAGCAACCAAGCTTTCTTTCATATATATATATATATATATATATATATATATATATGAAATAATAACACCTTTCTTATGAATACAATTACAATGATTAGAGACCAGGCATAGGCACAGATTGGTGTGTATTAATTGCTCAATAATAGAACCAACAATGCTATTCTTACATATACACTTTGAAGGCCATCCAGTCTGTGCCACCATGCTTATTCCAGTACCATGCTATATATATATTTTTTTTTTTTTTTTTGTATCAGGGGTCAAACTCAGCACCTTGCATGTGCCAGGCAGGTCCTGATGCTGCTGAGCTATCTCCTTGGCCCCAGCAATCAAGTTCTCAATGAAATGCACCTTTTGGACATCAGTTTGGATCCCAGTCACAACAGAGGGGTTGTCTATGTACTGGAATAAGCATGGTGGCACAGACTGGATGGCCTTCAAAGTGTATATGTAAGAATAGCATTGTTGGTTCTATTATTGAGCAATTAATACACACCAATCTGTGCCTATGCCTGGTCTCTAATCATTGTAATTGTATTCATAAGAAAGGTGTTATTATTTCTTATGAAGAAACTCACCCAGATAATTTAAGGAAGAGGTTCTCAAACTTGATAATGCGTCAGAGTAATGTGAGGTGGTCGTTATGACACCCAAAGATTTTGATGGGGCTGGAGAACTTGCACTTTAGTCAGTTAATCTGGTGACGTTGATATTCCTGGCTCTGAAATCACAATTTGAGAGGTGCTGGTTTAAGTGCTTTGCAATACCTCACATAATAATTTTGCACCCAGATTGGACTTGCGACACAGGTCAGACTCCCTCAGTCAGACTATCTTTGTCGTTGAATTTCTGTGTTTCCTGTTTGGCGAATGACTCCACTAGGATGCCTGCTACTCATCTCTCACATTCATCCTTCGTTGTCATCTGGTTTGTGCTGTAGCTCTGGGAAATCACTCACTGGGTTAACAAGCATACTACTGCTAGATCAAATCTGGAGAGACACTCAGAGGAATAGACTTTATCAAGGAGGCATATGTCAGAAATGATCTCGCTGAGAATTAATAATTAATGAACTACAAATTAATTTTTGAACATATTTGTACATCAGGAATATACAGCCATTTCAATCCTACTAAAGTCATATAGTTGTACATGGCTTAATTATAATTTGTAAACTTTCATACATTTGGCTAATTTCTTTGGTCCTCACAACACCTCTGAACCCTACCAACAGAAGGTTTTATAGCACTGTCACACTGTGAAAGAGTGAGGTGAAAGAGTGAGGTGATTTCTGTCAGGTGGAAAATTCAGGATATGTTAGTTTTCTGAATTTCAGGAGGTACATATTCACATAGAATTTTTTAAAGCACTAAACATCTTATGAAGTATATAAAGAAATAAGACTTTCTAATAAGTTAGTTTTTATTTAAAACATGGTTATCCTTAATGACTGAAATCATTCTCTGATTTAAGCAGAAATTAAAAATCAGAGCTTTCATTAGCAGAAGCATATGGAGCCAGATTTTCAGTTCTAATGAGACTGCTGGTGTTAATGCAGAGGGTTAAATACACTACTCACTGAAAGTGAGAAATGCCAAGGGAAATTCAGTATTAACTGCCCTTTCTCTCAGTACATATACATCCTTAATAATGCCTTTTATGTAATTAGAAATTCTTGCACCTGTGGCCAGGGATATGCAGAGGGGTCTCTTTGAAAGAATCTAGAAAGATGAAATCTTGAAAGATAAAATCATCCTAGGTCCTGGGGCTGGCAAGGCATGTGGTACTGGAGATAGAACTCAGTTCCTTGCACTTACCAGGCAGGAACTTAACTTAGACTGTCAAGCTTTCTCCCCAGTCTTAAAGATAGAATCTTGTAAGATGCTCTGTTGACTTGTACCAGGCATGGAATGCTAAGTGTTTCTTCTGGTTAGTCTTAAGTACAGAGGAGTGGACTGGTAAAGTGGTATGCCTTACTCTTTATAATAACTGAAGAAATATGTGATATTCAGCTTGCTTAGACTTAGCTGGATCACCCAAGGGCACTTATGGAAAGAAGCCTCTCATGAAACAGGAAATCCTAATAGTAGAACAAAATTTTATATTCTAGTATATCCAGAGCAAACTCTATTTCAAGCCTGAGGTCCATTCAAATCTAAATTCACACAATCCTATATTTTACACTTTGAAAAATGAAACCTTTTGAACATTCTTTCCCTCTCAGATTTGCCTCTGAGGACCTATCACAAAATGAACCAAATGTTTAACACAGAAAATTATGTTGCTTATGTAAGAGGATTCTGAAAACCTGCAGCACTGAGTATTGAAGGAAATCACAAAGAAGAAGAAATTAATGTTGAATGGACCATGTAAGGTTTACTTGCCATAGCTGTGGGGGAGCAAGCATAGTGACCTAGCTGGTTCTGACTGCTTTACAACAGAGCTAACACAGTATAGAAAGTGGGGGGCGGTCAAGCTTTTTCTGTTTTAAACAGATGAAGTTAAAGGAGCAAAACCCTAGCAAGTGATGGTCCAAGCTCTATCCAAAGAACAAGTTCTAGTATACTCTGTGGAGAGGTCCGAGGCCTGTGTTCATTCTTTTAAACAACCTCTTGCATAAAAGAGCAAGGTCACAGACGACCTCTTCAAATGCAAGACTAATGGAATGTATTGCCAGGGTCCTGCTCCTCACATCTGAATAGATGAGAGGATTTACATTGCTCTGTTCACCAAGTTGTTGATCTCTTATGAGTGGCACAGTGAGGGGCATCTGATTGTTCTTCTGTATTGGGAAAAATACATTACATCATCTCAGCTTACAGCATCCTGAAGATGAAAGTTTATCCAAAGCTAAATTTCACCTATCCTTGTATCTGGATGCCAGGTGTTTAAATAACACAAGTGCACGCTGGTACCACAATTCATTGTACTGATATTCAATGAGATTTTAATGACAACGGTTTCACATTTTAATAGCTGTGGTTACACAGAATAGAAGCTTAGTATTTCATTTTCTCTCAATTAGCCTTCTCAAAGGACGCTGTGTAGTCAGCATAATTATTTTTGAGTCAAAAGAATGATCTTTAGTCCTATAAGTAATAGTGCCCTATGGTTGTTTTGAAACAAGTTGTTGTTTTGGAGTGTTTGTTTTCATTGATTATGCACTTTGCAGCTAGTTAACAAAAGGAAATTCTGTGTTGGCTGAGTGTAATTTTGCATATTTTTATTTAAAATTGTGATTAAATTAATTAAGCAATGGTTTATTTTTGCTTTAGCATTACTTTACTTTGGGCGTTTGTTAACTGTCACTTGTGGTAGGTACTGTTGGGGAGATACAAAAGTGCATTGTCTGACAGGAAGGGTTCTCCTTTCCACTTGGAAATACTAGGACCAGATTTAAGAGCCTTCTTGTACAGGGATTTCCTGAAAAAACTGCCTGTCATATTGCAAGTTCTTAATGAATTGGTGAAGAATAAATGAATATGAAAATTTAACTTAGATATATAGAAAAATAGGTAATCATGAGTCAGTGATTTCTCTAATAAGCAGCTCACATGTGGCATTATAGATGGTAGAGAAAGCAGCAAGAATTCGACTAAGAAAAGCTTTTATAAGCCTCAGTATTTGTGAAATACCCATTTACATTAGCTTGATGAAGGATAAAAAGAATTAATTGAGGGGTCCATTTCAGCGGGGTATATCCAGAAGAAGATGCCAGGTCCACTTGAGTGGGGTGCAGCTAAAAGGAGCAGCCAGTCCACTTTGGCAATGCCGCCCATTCCACCTTGGGGGACTGCAGCTGGAAGGAGTGGAGCACAGCAACTAGACCCCAAGCCAGTTAAGTTTGAGTTTGAGTTTGAGTTTGACAGAGCTAAACCTGGTGACATGAGGCTACTGCTTTGTGCATCAGGGTTGTGGCTGAGGCCCAGACCTATGGGAAGATCCTCATAGCATAGAGGTGGCAAGAAGTAGCTTGGTTAAACTAGTTTGTATGGAAGGCTCCAGGTACATGAAGGGGAGGTGCCCTGATAGAACTCAGGGGAACTAATTTAAATGCAAAGTTCCAACTTATGATATGCTTTGTTATATAGTATAATGTTTTTGCTCCTATAGCCTAAACTATATCACATTAGCTACAAAATGTTATGTTTCTAAATTTTATTGGCTGTATTAATATTGTTAAGAGTACTATGGTAAATAGGATGCCATATCTGCCTTAACTACATGCTCTCCCTTTGGTAATAGTGTTGAAAGACACTTGGGCAATCACCTCAGCAAAACCCTACACTGAATCACGGAGGACAGTGCCAAGTGGGAACCAATATCTCACACCCAATCAACAGAAGAGGAAAAACCTTGGAACACACATAAAACAAGAAGCTCTGACACAGGAAAGAACCACTCTATACCCTTTATAGAGTGGTTCTGACTGCAGTGATACAGCTACCTGTGATCAAACTTCCCCAAAAATGTATCACAGAAATCAAAATAAAGCAATAGAAAATGACAAAAGCAAGGAGTAAAGTACAATTGCTGTCCCTAAGCCTACCTAGAACAAATGTAAGATACACTGGCATAGAAGAAACTAGAAGTCACACACCTGCAATCTCTGAAATAATAGCAACCCAAGGAAAGAAACCACTCTAGAAGAGCATAGGGGAAATCAGATCAGGAACAACCTCCCAGGTTAAAAAGAAAGAAAGGAAGAAAGAAAGAAAGAAAGAAAGAAAGAAAGAAAGAAAGAAAGAAAGAAAGAAAGAAAGAAAGAAAGAAAGAAAAAGAAAGAACACTAATGAAAGCATTACTAACCTTTTAAAAATTCACTAATAAAAATTACAGGAGAATATAAAAATGATGGAAACTTTGAATGAACACTATAGGAAACAAGTAGAATGCATGGAACAGATTCAAAGGGATACATGAGAAATTCTTTCAAGTATTACCCTTGACGCTTGATTTTTGTTCATGAATTCTTTGCCTACCCCAGTGTCTTTAAGATTTCCTCCTCCTATCTCTTCCAGGAGTTTTAGAGTTTCTATTTTAATGTTTAGATGTTTAATCCATTCAGACTTTAGTTTATTACATGGTGATAGACCTGGATCAAGTTTTAGTGTCTGGCATGTAGACACTAACTCATCCACAACAACAGTCTTGCCATTCTATAATTTATTGCAGGAAAATATTCTGTAATGTTTGACATCAACAATATGAAAAGGAAAACGTGAAAAGGGGATGTGTCTATAGTCTGAGAACTTTTTTTAAAAAATAAATCCATACTTGTTTTTCCTTAGGAAGAAGATACCAGTGCAGCAGTGATTGTGAGTAATCAACATATATGTAGTCACCAAGGTAATTTCCTTTGCAGTAATACACTGTCTTTGCAGGAAAGGAGCATGAAAGACCCTTCCCGACACCCACCAAAGGCTATCCAGGAGTTCACTGAAGAGATTTGGCCTCAGGGGTTCTTCTTTGCTATGTCTTCTTTCTACCTTCACAGTTAGTGATCCTTACTTGAAAGATTGAGGATCTTGGGTGAATCTCCAAGTTCGTTCTGTGATGCGGCCTTCCCCCAAGCTCCCTTGTGTTTTCATTGTACTTTTTCAGAGTCATTTTATTGTATCCCAGACTCTTGCAATACCACCTGTCCACAAAGCCCAGATCACATGGCCTGCACAGACCTTCACCAGCTCACCCCTTTTCAAGTCTCTGGCTCTTTAGTCACATACACTGGCCTCAGTGTCCTTGACAGCCTCTCATCTGATCAGCATGCAGGGCAACCCCTTACAGCAGTGTGAGCTGCATTGCAAATAGATGCCATGAACCCTCCCCCACCAAGTGTGAAGAAGGTCCTGACCCCAATCTATCTAACACAAAATCATACCCACCTTCAAGTTTTAGTACCACAGTCTATATAATTTTGGCCTCTCAGTTTAAACATAAGCATACTCAAATCAGATGTCAATTGATGAAAGGCTTAACACAGCTGTGATGCTCAGGCCATGCACTGTAAGGTGAGGCTCCTATCTCATGCCCTAGCTCATCCCTACCACCTGCATAACGCTTAACCCTTAACACTTGTATAATTCATCTCAGCCCAGTCCTTTCAGTCTGCAACTGCAGTGAAGAATACACTAAGCAACATCGAGCTTCAGCACATGGCGTGTGCTCATCAGTGCACCAGTTGGAAGGGAAATAGAGAAATGCAGGAGATTTGCGGGGTCCCACAGATGATGCTGACCTGATGAGGGGCAGAGAAATTCATCAACTGCCACAGTGTGGGATGCCCATTTCTGGCAAGGGGTTTTTTCATAACTGCAGTCAAGATAGAGTCTTTCTTCCCACCTTGCTAAGAAACTAATCAACTTGAACACAAAAAGTCCTCCATTTGTCTTAAGAAGCTTAAAAGCTTTGGCATTTTGAAAGTCAGTGTTGTTCCTGCTCCTCTTCCCATGTCCCCTTGAACTCAACACAGTGACATCCCCTCGAGTTGTCTCCCAGCTCCGTACAAGCATCCATCCTCTCCGGGCACATCTCTGATCTTCAGGCAGGTGTGCTCCTTTCTTTCCATTCCTGTAGCACTGCACGTAGTGTACTCAAGCTAGTCAAAAACTGCTCTGGTTCTAAAACCTGAAATTACAACCTGAGGTCAAAGAATGACCTCTGGAATGAGAAAGTGAATCTTGTTTTAGTGAGGGTTCCATATGCTACCTAGTGTCTACGGTGCTACAGAAATAAGCTCTACTTATAAATGAGAGGCAGAAAACTCACCAGAAAATAAATCTGAGACCTTTGAGAAAATATACAGGATATTAGTAAGTGATTTAAATATAACCTTTCCAGTGACAAATATTAATAGATGAAAAGGTGCAAGAAAGCAGACTGAACTTGGTTTCACATAAACCTCAAGCCATGTTCTATAATAACTACGCTAGTATAAAAATAAAGCCATAAAGATCAAGTCTAATTTGTCTTTCACTCTATATGGAAGTGGATATCTGCTTATTCAGTGGATACCTCCACATACCCCAGATACTGCAAGTATTCCCATACTACATCCATTTATTTCTCAGAGCATTTCATCATAGCAACATAGAAAAGGGTAGTCTGTAAACATATTGTTCACATATAAACAGTGCCTAGATATATCATATTAGTTATGGCTTCAGAAAAAAAGATTTCTGAAATTCTGAAACATTCAGATCAGTTACTTTCTCTTTAAACCTTAATTTTTCCAGTATTAGTTTTATGTAATGAAAACACAATGTTCTTGATTCACTGGGATGTGATGTGTGAAAAAACATCTTGTGTGTGTGTGTGTGTGTGTGTGTGTGTGTGTGTGTGTGTGTGTGTGTGTGGGTTTAGTTAATCCAATATGTGTTCATCTGAATGAGGAAAATACTTCCAGTTTAATATAAGTCCTTTATAAAACAGAATAAACTTATAGTAAAGTGAATGATCGTATAGCAGGTCTTCCAGCCTTCAAATGTAAGCCTAGCAGAAGAATGACTGCAGGAGACAAAAGCCCACACAGGTAAATCTCCTGTGGTTATCATCTCACATGTGACTTTCTTGCATTGCTGGATTCTGTCACATGATGTCATGTTTCCAAGAGCTGAATGGTGTCTTACAAGGGCCCTTTGTGAAAAGATCAGAAACCCTTTGTTCTTGGTCTTACATGGTAAGCACTGTATGCGATTCTTCATCACATTTTTTTTTTTTCAGAACATAGTTCCACAGGTCACATTTTTTCAACAATTTTATTTATTTATTTATTTATTTATTTATTTATTTATTTATTTTGCAGTACCTGGGATTGAACTCAGTACTTACTCTACTGAGCTATCTCTCCTGCTCCTCTCAGTGATCTTTATAGTGATTTGTGCTCTATAAATATAAACATATTTGTACCCAAAATGCATATACATTGACACAGGAATATGAAGTTAGTGAGACATCCATAAGCAGAATGGCATAAGAATTGTGGGAAGGGTAATGTGTAATACCAGGCCCACACAGACTATTGACACCAGTCTCAAGACTACTGAAGTGAGAACCTTTCTCTCATCATGAGTAATTATCTTCACATACTCATAAAACTGGTATCCCTTAGCTACAGTAGAACTTCTGAGAATTGCGTACAAATGTTGTGGAAGATGTCCCAGAGGAGACCTCTGTTCCTGAGAAGCATATTAGTGATGGCAGGGGTATTCTCGCAGAGTCCACATCCTGGGACTATACATAGTGCCTTTTCAGCCTGGGAGCTGGCTATGGTGCCATGTCTATGGTAGATCACGAATTGCTCAAGAATTGTTACACAGCAGGCTGTAGGGGCACAAGACCAGCTGTCCCTCTACCCTCTGAACTACCTCCTCATTTAGCCATGCCTTCTGTTGCAGGGACTTGTCCAGATGATTGACCAGGACATCAGCCTCGTCAGCAAAGTCCTCCGCTGTGTCCTTGCAGATGCTGGCCATCTTGGCCATGATGCCCAAGAGGAGATACTGGTTGGAGATTATTTTCTGGGTGTACTTCTTGTCCTTGGTCAGGTACAGCAAAATGTCGGGTATAGCTGGGTCACTCGGTTGTTGTCCAGGCAGGTGCCATAGTGGGTCAGGTGCGTCCGGGTCACCTCCAGCACATTCCTTTGGAGGGAAGAACTGACCTACTAGGATCAGCCACTTGTTTGGTCTTCATCCTGAGTGCAAGACTGCAAAGTTTTAAATTTGAGGGGAGAAGCTTGTCTAGCAATAAGGACACTGCATCCAGCATGGGGCTCCTTATCTTATGGGGAAGGGAAACTATTTAAAGAGGTGTTGGTATGCAGTCCAGAGCCTGATTGAGGGTGAGCTCTGATCAGTGATGTGTGCTGCTTCTCACTGCCAGCCAAGCTGGCTTGCAGGTGTGAAGACTGCAAAACAGGGAGAAGGAGGAAAAAAAGTGAGGCAGAAGGCCTGGGAAGGGAGGAGGAGCAGGAGTCCACAGGAGAGCACTGGGAAGCTGGGCAGGATGCAGTACAACTTCCTCCACTCAATATCTGAAAACACATTCATTTCAGTTGCACAGGGAATGTTTTCTAAAATAATTCCATACTAGTCCATAAATAATGCATAAGCAAATGCAAGGAAACAAATATTTTCTGTTGCATATTATCTGACCACAGTGCAAAAGAGGAAAACTAACAACAAAAAACTACAAAAAACTCACAAAGATATGGATATTGAATAGCACCTTCCTCAGTAACCCGTGAGTTATGGATGAAATTAAACACAAAATTAAACAATTTCTACAATACAACCAAAATTCAAACACAACTTACCAGAATTCGGGTGAAGCAATGAAAGCCGTTTTCAGAGGGAAATTTACAGCAGGAAATTCATAGATTAGGAAAACAGAATGCGAACAAATGAACACCTTAATGCTGCCTCAAGCTTTAAATAAAAGAAGAGCAAACCAAACCCAAAGCCCAAAGATGAGAGTGGAAGTTAATTCAGTTGAAACAAAGAAAACAATACAAAGAATTAATGAATCAAACAGCTGCTTCCTTAAAATATTAAATAAAATGGATAAAACCTTAGCCAACCTCATCAAAAAGAGGAATGGAAAAACTCAAATCCAAGCAAGAAGGAATGAAATGGTGAAATTGCTACTGATCCTGTGGAAATTCAAAGGATCATAAACAGTTATTTCAAAAATACAGAAGAAATAGACAGATTCCTAGATAGGTACAAATTACAAAAACTAAATCAAGAAATTATAAAAACTCTGAATAACCAATGTCAGACAAGGAAATTGAAATGCAATAAAAAAGGTCCTGATGGATTGATAGGTAAATTTAGAAATTTAAGGTCAATATTCCTCAAACTCATGAATGAAATTTAAAAGGAAGAAATAATCCCAAAATCCTTCTTAGAGCAAGTATTACACTGATACCTAAGCCAGAGAAAGATTAAATGAAGAAAATAGAATTACAGACCAATTTCCTTCATGAACATTGAAACAAAAATCCTCAATAATTTTCTAGCAAACATAATTATAAGATTATACACCACAACTAGGTGGAATTTATCCCAGGGATGCATGGATGATTCAATGCTTAGAAATCTATAAATGTCATATAGTGTATCAATAGAGCCAAAATCACAAACCACATGGTCTTCTCAAAAGATGTGGAAAAGGCTCTTGACAAAGTCCAACATTCATTCTTGTTCAAATCCCTACAGAAAATAGGAATAGACGGCCTCTACCTCAATCTGATGAAGGTCATCTGCAACAAACAAATAGCACAATTCTACATGTGATCTTAGCCAAAAGGCAGAGTTTTTTTGTTTTTTTGTTTTTTTTTTTGTCTTTTTGAGACAGGGTCTCACTATGCAGTTGAGGCTGGCCTTGAGCTCACTTTTGTAGCCCAGTCTGGTCTCGAACTCGCACCAATCCTCCTGCCTCAGCCTCCCGAGTGCTGGGATTACAGGTGTGAGCCACCAAGCCCAGCAAGGCAGAGTTTTAAATGGATGAAAATTGAAAGCTTTTGTTCTCAAATCAGGTACAAGATAAGGATGTCCTCTATTACCACTCCTATTCAATATAGTTCTGGAATCATTAGCTAGAACTATTAGATGAGAGAAAGAAATTAAAGGAATAAGAATAGATAAAGATATTAAGCTATCAATATTCACAGATAACATGATACACCATTGAAAGACTAAAAAAATCTCCACTAGGAAGCACCTAAAATTAATAAACAAATTCAGTAGAATAGCAGGATAAAGAGTCAACATCCAAAAATCAATAACACTCCTCTACACAGATAACAAACACACTGAAAGGGAAATTAAAATAACAGTACACTTCAAAATGGCATCCAAAAAATGAGATGCTTAGGAATTAACTTAATAAAGGAAGTAAAAGATTTATACAATGAAAATAACCTGAAAAGAAATTGAAGAGGATGTAAGAAAATTGAAACATATTCCTTATGCCTGGATAGGAAAAACCAAAATTGTGAAAATAGCTGTACTTCCACAGTTGTTATACAGATGTAATGAAATCCTTATCAAAATACTATCAACATACATTACAGATCTAGTGAACACATTTCTAAAATTTATTTGGAAACTGAAAAGACCTAGAATAGCAAAGGGCAACTAATACAAAGCAAGAGGCATTAGTATCCCTGACTTGAAATTATACTGAAAAGCTACTTTGATAAAATCAGCATGGTACAGAGGGGGAAAAAATAACAGACCTGAGAACCAGTGGAACAGATTAGAAAATGCAGATACAACTACAAACATACTCAATCATCTCATCTTTGATAAAAGGGCCACATATTTTCACTGAAAGAAAGATAGCCTCTTTAACAAATTGTGCTGGAAAAAATATACTCTCCCCAGGCTGAAATCTAAAACTAGGCATGGGTCTATTGCTGTACACTAAGCTGAAGTCAAAATGGATTAAAGATCTAAATATTAGGGCCAGTGAGATATCTCAGTGGACTAAGAGCCTGCTTACACAAGAGCTGGGACCTGCATTTGATTCCTGGTCCCACATGCTGCACTGGCCCTGCCCCAGGTATTCTCAGGCAGCAATTGAGGCTGGATGTGATGGTGCATGCTTGTAATCCTAGCACTGAGGAGGTTGAAAACAGAAGGATCACTACGAGTTAGAGTTGCATAGTGAGATCTTGTACCAAATACATAAAATGTAAAATAAAATAAAGATTAAACATTAAAACTGCAACACTAAATCTAGAGAAAGAGAAAGTAGGTGGAAATCTTGAAGACAATGGGGTAGGCAGAGGGTTCATGAACAAAAACCAAACTGCATGGGAAAAATTACAAAAATCAATGACGTTGATCTCATTGTACTGAAAAATTTTTGCATGTCAAAATAAGTCACCAACAGAATGAATAGACAATACACAAACTGGGAAAAAAATCTTAATTAACAATCACTCAAACAAAGGTCTTCTATATACAGTGTATGAAGAACTGAAAAAAATTATGCCCCAAAATTATTTCACAGCACTGACAATTCAAGAAATGCAAATTAAAACAACATTGAAATACCTTGTAATCCTGAAAGAATGGCTATCATAAAGAGATGAACTAATAACAGATTCTGGAGAGGTTATGGGGAAAAAATGAACCCCTCTCCATTGTTGATGAGAATGTAGAGGGGTAAAATAAGTATAGAAATCAGTGTGGAGTCTCCTCAAAAGATTAGGACAGGAAATCCCATTCAGCCCAGTGGTTGCCTTCTGCGTATTTTCCTAAAAGAACTGAAAACATCGTACCATAGTGATATATGAGCACCCATATTAATAGCAGCATAATTTCTCACTAGCCAATCTTGGCAACAACCAAAATGCCCATCATCTGAGCAATGGATTAAAAGATGTGATATTTTTATATAATGTAGTATTACTAAGCTCTAAAGAAAGACAAACTTGAGGCCTTTAATGTAATATGGACACAACTAAAGTCTATGTTCATAAGAGAATATACAGTCCCACATATGTAAATATTTTATTGTCTCCCTAGTGTAAGTATCTGAAACAAAAAATAAAATCTGAAAGGTATAATAGATATAGTAAAACAGGAAGAAACTGAAATAAGAGTTAAACAGCAAAGATAAAGAAAAGGAGAAAAGATAGAGGGAAGAAAAGGAGGGAAATAGTTCAAGTACATATACAGCAACCCTGAGATGATTGTACTAAAAATTTTAGTCAGTTTTTGCAAAAAAGAATTTGATATTTAGAATTTCACTCTGATTAACTATGTGCATTGATACCTGTGATCTAAGCAACTACATCCACAACAATAATGTGCAATCCAAAAACATGATTGAAAACCTCTCACTGTGCACTTCTAAGGGTATACCATTTCTAATTTCTAATGCCATATCAATTATTATTATTATATTGTCTTTAAAATAAATATAAAAACATTTATTTGAAAAGATAAGAAAAAAATAAGTTTTATTACAAGCAAGCATTATTATTCAATTGTTTGTTCAATCTTGCATAATTGTATCTGCTAATCTGAGCAACAGATTTGATGATAAAAATAGGTAATATAACAACCATTGTTAACTTTCTATTCTTGTTTTGAAAATCTGTAACATATCTACTGCTGTGTGTTATCTTGATGTTATCTTTGTTTCTGTTTTTTATTTTTGCTTCTAGTTTTACTATTCAAAATAGAACATTATAAAATTTTAAAAAAAATTGAGATTTCTGAAAAAACTTTAGTAAATATAGATTTGTGCACAATGGCAAAACATTTTATCTTATAAAAACTTAGCTTCAACTGATAGATAATATCTGGCCCCACATAAACAAGTGAATGTACATTTCTATGCATGTAGAAAAGAACAAGGCCTACGTAGGAACACCAGAAGACTTGTGTACTTATTTACATTGAGTGTAGGAGTTGAATTAGAAAGGCAAATTAGAGTTAGAAGGGAGCAGAAATTTGAGATTTTATCTTATAGAAAATACTCAAAAGAAACTTTTCATGTTGGTTAATGGCATGATGAATATGCTGTTCTCACAGTGGAATGTCAAAGGTGTAAATAGAGGACTTAAAGTCTAGGAGTTAGCCAGCAGATTATTACTCCATTTCAGATACTATTTGCATAGAGCAGCGAGACAAGGTATGATCCATGAATGAGTAAACCCCAATGCTAATCAATACATCCATTGTTGTAAAGTGCAATTGGCAAAAGTAAAAATTCATTACAATATGTATTTCTTAACATTCAAATAAATTATACTTTTACGGAGATAAAAATATAATTTTTAAGCTATCTTCCACTCACCTGCAGACAAGCAGCTCCCGAAGCCTGTACTTTTTGCCATTTAAAATTGACTTAAATGTTCACATTCCATGATATAAAATACTTAATATTATCAGTTACTTAAAGGGATATTTAATAGTGATCAATAGGAACATCTGCAGTTAACTGGGCATTAACCATGTTTGGAAAGAAAACAGCAACCAAAATTTCACTGAGTACTCTCTGAAAATATTTTAGATATATTCTAAAAAAGTTTTCCATAAAAGGGGATACACAAAAAAAGAATATACTTTTCTTCTTAGTATGCAAATGTCACTAGGTGAGAGGTGAAACATCTGTAAGCAGCAGTAGGATACAATTGTTTCTGATAACATAACTTTTTCTCTTATGTAGTATTCAGGAAGGTTAATTACATAAAAATGTTGTTATCAACACTTTCTTCATGAGGAAGAAAACCTTGAAAATGTGGCTTCTGTAAGATCACTGTCATACTTAGACTTCTGAAAACATATAAGAATGACATACAATTATACATGTGAAAATTTTATAAAGGTATCTGACTAAAGAATTGCAGACAACACACAATTTTGAATATAGTTAGACATCCTTGGAAACTATTTATAAAAGCTTTGCAAAAAAGAAGGGAAAGTGGTATTTCTTTAATAAAAGTAATGCTCAGAATCCAAGGTACAAGTTATCGCCAGAATGTGCTTCTAAATTTTGACCCTGGTTCGCAGAAGGAAACCTCACAAGCAGATCACTTGTGTGAGCTGGAACAGCAGTTTGTCTGTAGTCCTTTGAAATCAACACATTCAGAGATTGGGAATAGGATCAGGGACGCAGACAAAACATTTACCCACAGCCCAGTGATTCAGGGTAGCCTCGTGATTATTATTCAGAAATATAATTTTAAAAACATAGACTGTAAAACTCATGTAGAGTAATATTCTTATGAATTTAATTTATCATTACAATCTTCCATAAAATTCAGAATTCTAGTGACATTAGGAAAAGCGTATAGTTTCCTGAGAAATGTCATTTGAAAGTGATTTTTTGATGCTGTATACATAGTAATGATAAAAAATCATACCATTTAAGTTAAATGTTATCAATTGTATGAAAACCTCAATATTTTATCTCCTTTTCCCTCCATAATTCATGATAAACTGCAAAACTCTGTCATGGTCTGGTATACCTGCCCCAGAAAAACTGTAGAAAAGTGTCTGCAAGCACAGAGACCGTACATCATCACGTGACAGGAGGCATGGGGCTCTGGTCTGTGCAAAAACGCCACACACATACCTTCACCTTGAACATAAAACAGTCTTGGCACCTTTAACTCTGTTCCAGCATCTGTCAAGTACCCTTGACAGACTGTACCCAGCTGTCAAGTCTTTATCATTTCCTTTTAAATGTTCTTCCAACTACAAACACAGCACATAATTGGTGTATAGGCCGTCAAAGCAGAAAAGAGTCCAGGTTATGGTGTGATGCTGTGAGCCCAAGGTGTCCAACACACCAGGGCAGTTTATTCTATGCTGAAACAGTGGACAAATGATAGGAACCGATTATAGTGTGGGAAAGAACGTTCTCTACTAATTAGTATATGAAAATGAATTACATATTACAGTGTAAAGATGACTAGAAATAAATATGCCATCTTACTATTATAATAAATTTAATAATGAAACAGCCAGCAAATTTTGCTGTGCAAACTTCTCAAAGACATAAGTGAATCCAAACGAAGTTGTTACTGTTGTGTTTTTCAATTTCCTATCTTTTTATAATGATTGTGTATTTCTTTTTTTTTTTAAGAATTTTATTTCACTTTATTTTATTTCTTGTTTCAGAGCTTTTGTAAATGTTGAGTAAATGTTGATCAGTCCGTTTATCCAGGGCTGTGCAGTGAAACTTGCACAGAAGTTTAATAAAACTATAGAAGTGTTTCTAGTCACTAGAAAGGTGAAAGGAAGACGATGGGAATGGAGGTATGTGTTTTAAATTCAGCAGGTAGAGAATCTTGGAGATTCCCAAACATAACCAGAAATGTGACACAGGATACCATATAAATTAGTCTGTTTAGTAATCTTAACATTTATAGAATAAGGAGTAGATTTTTTTTAGATTTTTTTTCAAGTTATAACATTTTGTACTAAAAATTCTCAATTAATGTCATTTTATCAGGTCAGAGTTGATGGTACATGACTGGATATGATGTTTTCTTTGTATGTAAACCAAATTTGTGATTAAATTGAATGAATTTTTAAAAGAATATACGAAAGAGCTTTGGGACATAGAGTCTCTATTTTTTAATTTTTACTTGATTTCCAATAGTTAAAAAAATTCCAAAGTACTGTAATAATTATAATCAATGGCGCGCACACACACACACACACACAATTTAACAAACTCATCCAATCTATTAGAAATGTAATAATATTATGGCTAATTTAAAATTCCAAAAGATTGTGAACTAGTGGAGAAAATAAATTAGTAAAGAAGCATTATTTTAATAAAAATGTACTTGACAACACTGATGTAATCATGGGAAAAATGTTATGGGAGGGCACGTGTAAATGCTGAGTGAAAAATATCGCTAGAGTAGAATACTTGACTTCACTCATACTACACCAAAAAGAGCTAAATGGAAGATAATGGAATTTAAAACTTAACTGAATTTATTGGATCCAGTCCAAATTGCACAGGTGTGATCTTTTGGACTCAGAGATGCTATGTTGGCAATGTGGGGAAACAGGTGGAAAAAATAACCCATCTTATGATAATGTGTGAAGACAAGAAAATATTGATGGCACATTGATATGATTAATAGGACGTGGGATTATTAGAAGGCAAACACAATTGGCAGCATTAATACTTGAAATAGGAACAGCTGAGAGAAGTATTGAAGGAGCAGTTGGTGAGAAAAGAGAATAGATGCTGTCTCAGAAACCTGGCTTAAAAAGAACCTGTTGGGAAGTTAGAAGCCTGCTACTACAATGACTTTTACAAGGGAATAAACATTTACATTAACTTAGTCAACACAACTTTTTTCCAGCACATATCATTTAATTATACTCATTTAATTTAGCAGGCATTAGGTTAACTCCATGTTTGAACAGAGGAAACAAGCATATGAAACAATCTTTGCAAATAGTGCAGGTCATTGTAAAAGAGATAAGAAAACAGGTAATTTTGATCCAAGTCTGGTTCACTGTACTATGCAGTTTAGAAGATAGTGTTGTAAGCACAGAGATAAAGGACTTAGAAGTCCAAATAAATGATTATTGAATAACTACTTGTGTACATACAGAAGGCTGTTTAGGAAAAATAGCAAGAGGGATTGCATGGCTTAAGTAGAGGAAGATGAATTTTTTAAAGCATAAATCAAGTTATGGAAAAACATTGGACTGGACACAGAAAAACTAATTTTAAACATTCCAAAAGGCTTTAAAAATAAGAGGAATTTGATAATCCTTTGAGATCTGCCTTTGCTTGTTCTACAGCTTTGCTCTGACATCATAAATTGAACTTCTTCCTTCTTCTGGATCCCTAATATTCACGAGACCTAGAATACTTCATCACAGAGCTTCGTTCAGACCAAGCTCAACTATTCTAGTACCACTTTTTGCATAGCTCCTACAAGTAATTTCTTCCTTCTCATATCTTCTGAAACACATGTATTAAATCCTTTCTGACAAACAACATATTATAATATATTGAAATTTCATTCATGAATAATTTTGTTTTGCTGGTCTAAGCAGTGCAAGACTTAAGTTTAGCATCCTTAGGTAACAGTGTATCGTGACTTGTCTTGAGTGTGCAGTGAAGTAAATAAATTCTTCATCTAAAATTGAACTACATTACAGTCATGGGCTATACCATATACATTTAAAAAATATATGGAGCAAATATTTGAAATAATGATTTTAAATCATCCTACACAAAAAGAAAAAGACACTAAAGGAGGCATGGGGTGATGACAGATGCACCTGCTTCCAGAGCTTTCTCTTTCTCACATATACTTTCGAGCTTAAAAATCAGGGAACCATTGGTGGAACCTGGGAACCACCAATATCAGCCACCAGCATAGGCCACATATAGGGTTCACTGAAGTGTTTGGAGGAAGACAGGGAAACAGCTTCGTTCTTCTGGGGACCATACGATAGTGGGTGGACAACATCTTGCTGAATGGGTGCACAGCTTCTTCAGTGTTCATATGAAAACTATACCCATCTAATTTTAACAACTGTTAATGAGACAAACAATATAGGAACGAAAGGAATTTTGCTAAACCCAGAAAATGAGATAGAGGAAAAAACAAATGAAACTCTACATCATAATTAAAGATAAAATGGGAAACGGAAGTATAGTTAAGACCTAGGAATAAGTGAGAGTAAAGGAATTCTCCTAAAGCAGTGTGAGAAAGTGATAAAATAATGAAAAACAAAAGTAGAGTGATACCATAAGGAAAATATTAAAATACATTAACAAACGCTAAAAATAAAAGGCAGGAAAAACTGTGTCCAGCATATACAATAAAATAAGGGAGTGTAACTGTCAATACTAAACTTAAAGAGCTCAGAAAAATTGTATTTTAAATATCCTATGGATCAAAGGCAGAGATAAAACAAAGCTGAAGAGCTAAGCAGGCTGATTCATCTCTGTAATTATAAAAATCTGGGAGACTGAGGCAGGAAGGTGTTGAGTTGAAGTTCAGCCAGACTAGGGAGACTGTACTTCAAATATCAAAAACCTTGGAAATCATTTATTATTATTATTATTATTATTATTATTATTATTATTATTATTTGTCTTTTTTTGAGACAGGGTCTCTGTATGCAGTTGAGGCTGGAAATCATTTAAATGAACAGAAATTACTGAGACCTATACTTAAAGAAAGAATGATGTCATGCTCAAGTACCTACGCTATAGAGTAATAGTATCACTAAGCTTTTCTTCTGGCAAGTTAAGCATATAAACTTACAGAACAAAAATTAGAGAAAAAGAAAGGCTACAAGGGTAGCCAATATTTTGACTCTAGCTCTTCAAGGTCAGTGAGGACTCAGGACATAAGAGAATCTGCGTTATAATATCCTATAACTCAGTGGTTTCCTAAATTTTCTGTTCAAGGAGATTAAGGGGCTACAGAGGAAAGGGACTGAACATACGTAGTGTGACAGAGGAGAGTCATTTAGAGAGAAAACATTCTCTCAGGCTTTCACAGAGAGCAAACTGGTCAAGCAATGGCCGTGACTCATCCAGATAGCGGACACTGATAACAGTTCTACAAAGCACTGTACATGGTTTCAAGGCAAATCCTAAGGGGATTTTACTGACCTTGACAGATACAAAAGTTACATGTTTCACTGTACAGATCGTGCTTAAACTTGCCCTTAAGCCCAGCAGAAAAGTTTAACCATAAGGCATAAAATGGAAAGCTAAACAAACAAATAAATAAATAAATAGGAAAGCTAGATTAGAATGCTGATCTATAAAAGGCTTAAATCAACACCTTCCAACATTGCCAGTTTTACCAATAACCCACTGCAATTATTGAACATTGGATTATGTATACAACTACTTTCTCTTAGTTCAATGAGAAGAAATTTGGTTGAACCTATAATGATTTGAAAAATTATCATGTCTATACCCTGTGCTCTATAACTAATAGGAGGACAACAATATAATACATTTTATCAAATACTGAAATATACTACTGACATGTTTTGAAACTGACACATTGTTATACATTATTTCTTATTAAAATAATAAAAATAAAAATAAATTAAAATTAAAAATTTAGAGGCCAAATTGGATTCTTAAGTATTCTAAAAGAAATAATTGTTTTACTTTTTTAAAAATGGCAATTAACTTACTGAATCTAGAGAGCAAGTATATACAGAATGAACCAAAAATGGCAAAAGAAGAGAATGTATAAAGTTATGATGAAATGATAAAGTGGAAATCATAGATGAAGGTTAAGTAAAATAAATATTTTATTGCTTAGATGAACTGATAAGTGTGAGAATTTTTGGTGAGTTTGATTGAAGACTGAAGAGATAAAAGACATAAAATCATAAGTACAGAAAAATATAAAAATTTATGTATTATTATATTCATTTTCATGTGTAGCGTAAATATAGACTTTTGGCATTATATAGACTAATACAGTTGACAATGAACTTAATAATTATGCAAAAGTGAGATGATTAAATGATACAAATATTTCAGAAGTTCCATATTCACATGTTTTGATCAAAACATAACTGATCTTCAAATTTTTTACTTGAAAGAGAAAAATTATAAGAAGACAAAAAGCAACATAGAACAATAAAAATGGTACAGAATTTCATTACCCTTTTTGTTTTTTTAAAGAAACATTTACCTGATAGTATAGCAATAGTTGAAGTGACATTAGAAGAAGCACACATCTAAAAGACCAGAATGACAGGCATTCTAAGCATGGTTTTAGTATTATACATTGTTATCCTCAGTGTCAAAAACATGTTGGAGATTCTTAGGACCATTCTCTAATTCATCCTGTGTATATAAGTATGTGCTATTTCCCCTCCCATGTTTCCAAACTTTTCTGCTTGCTGTCTCTTCATTGTTTAATCCTTCAGTTCTTGATTTTCATTTAGCTGTATTATGCCTTTGCATTTTAATTTCTTCTTTTTAAGTTCTTACACAAGGAAGATTATATGATATTGACACATGTAGGTCTGGTTTATTTCACTTATGAGTATATGTTCAACATACATACACTTATATATGAAGGCTTTGAGTTTATCATTCTCTATAGTTGAATAACAGTATAAAAACACCAAATATTTTTCAAGCACTCTTCTATGATGTCTTCAGGTCTTATAGGAAAATTCCTAGTAGGGGTATAGCTGGATTGAATGGGATTTCCAGTCCTAGTTTTTGAAGGAGTATCCACACTGATTTCCATAATGGTTGCACCAAGCTACATACCCAGCAGCAGTGGAGAAGTGTTCCTTTTCCCCACAACCTCTCCAACATTTGTTGTTGGTTGATTTCTTTATGATAACCATTCTTTCTGAGATAAGATGATATCTCACTGTTGTTTCAGTTCGCATTTCATGGATGACTAGTGATGTGGAGCATTTCTTCATGTATTTATTAGCTTCTAGTGTTTCTTCCTCTGAGAAGTGTGTATTCATCTCTGCTGCCCATTTCTGGGTTGGGTTTTTGAACTTGGGTCCCCAGTGTTTTTTAGTTCTTTATATATGCTTCATCCATGTTCATGAAAGAGACTGGCCTGTAGTTCTCTTTTTTTAGTTGTATGTTTCTCTGGTTTTGGTAACAGTATAATTCTTGCCTCCAGGAGTGACTTTGGGAGGACACTTTCGTTTTCAATTTTTTTGAAGAGTTTAAGGAGTATTGAGATTATGTCTTCTGTAAACCTCTTGTAGAATTCAGTGGTGCATCCAGCAGGACCTGAGCTTTTCTTTTTTCGTAGGTTTTTTATTATTACATTTTGTATTTCATTGACTGTTACAGGATTACTTAAAGTTGTTATATCTTTTTGATTCAGTTTTGGTAAATTATATCTTTTTAGAAATCTGTCCATTTCATCTGTGTTTTCAATTCTGTGACAGTAAAGATTTTCAAAGTAGCTGTTAATATTGATGGAAAATACCAGTTCCATGTTAATGATCTTCTGAATCTTCACTGGGATTGTGGAAATATTGCCCTTTTCAATCCTTATTGCTTCAATTTGAGTCTATTTTTTCCTGCTCTTGATGAGAGTGGCTCAGAGCTTATCAGTTTTATTTAATCTTTTAAAGAACCAGCTTTTTGATTCATTAATTCTTTGTGTTGTTTTGTCTCAATTGAATTAATTTCTGCTCTCATGTTTATGGTTTCTTTCTGTCTTTGGGCTTTGGGTTTTGTTTACTCTTCCTCTTCTAGATGGATCGAGGTGCAGCATTAGAGTATTTATTTGTTCCTATTCTGTTTTACTAATGTGTGAGTTCATAACTATAGATTTCTCTCTAAGCACTGCATTCTTTGCATCCCATATATGCCAGTAAGTTGTGTTTGAATTTTTATTAAATTGTAAATATTCTTTAATTTCTTGTTCAATTTGATCTGTAAACCACTGGTTACTGAGAAGGGTGCTCTTTAATTTCCACGTATTTCTGGGATTCTTGTGGATTCTTTTGTCATTTATTTCCAGTTTCATTGCACTATGTTCAGATAACATGCATAGGATAATTTCTGTTTACCTGCAAACGCTTAAGCATGACTAGTAAGTGGTCTATTTTAGAAAATGCTCCATATGCAGCCAAAAAAAAGTGTATTCAGAAGTGCTTGGGTGGAATACTCTGTATATGTCCACTAATCCAGTTGTTCCAAGTCTGGTTGAGTTTTGTTATATCTTTGCTAATATTTTGTCTGATTGACCTATCCTTTTGGGATAAAAAGTGTTAAGATCTCCTGTTTTGATTGTGGCATTGGCTATTAGATTTTTCATGTCCATTAAGATTTATCTTACACAGCTGGGTGCTCCTGTGTTGGGTGCATACATATTTTTCAGTGTTATCTCTTCTCTTGAATTTTTCCCCTGACTAATATGGTGTGATCTTCTTTATTTTGTGTGATAATTCTTGGTTTGGAGTTCAGACTATCTGCAAACAGGATTGCTACTCCTGCTTATTTCTAAGGTCGTGCAGCATGTAGTATTGTTTTCCATCCTTGACCTTCAGCCTATGAATGTCTTTATGAGTTAAATGTGTTTCTTGTATACAGCATATTTATTGTTGGACTTTGCTTCCTAATCCACAGTGCCAGTCTATTTCTTTTAATTGGAGAATTAAGTCCATTTACATTGATGTTTACAATTGAAATGTATTACCTTATGATTGACACGCTTTTTGTCTACTATAGTTTATCCCTTTTCCTCCTATGTTTAGTTGATTGCCCTATCTGGTGGGTTCTTTCTGTTCTCAACTGTGGAGCTTGGGTCATTTTGGTCCCTCTCTAAAGTATTTTCAATATTCTGTGTAGGGTTGTCTTTGACATCATTAAATTCTTTAGTTGTTCTTCATCATGGATGCATTTCACTTCTCTCTCAGACTGGAAAGAGAGTTTTGTAGGGCATCTCAGTCTGGGCTGGGTTGTAACACCTGTTCTTATTCTGATAGTTTTCCTTTAAATGTTTCTTTTCTTTAGTGGTTTTTAGTACGTTATTGTTGTGCTGGATTTCTGGGATCTTGATTATTATATGTTTGTGTGTGTTTTTAGTTGAGTTGATGTTAATTGGAGATCTGTGTGCTTCAGTTACCTGAATGCCAGTTTTTTTGTTTTTTTTTTTCCATATTTGGGAAGTTTTCTGCTCCTACCCATGTCCTTTTTATATCATTTGTATTGATTCTTTCTCATTGATGCCTATTAGTCTCAAGTTGTTTATCTTTTCACTATTTTGATGACCCTGAACTATTATTTCCTGCATCCTTGTTGTTTTTACAAGATCTTTTCCTATCTTTTCACAAGCTGTGACTGTGTCTTCAAGATCTGAAACTATCTTCACTTTCCTTCATATGGTGATGTCACCTTGTTATTGAGATTTTATTTTCCTGTGCATCTCTTTGAAACTGCTTCATGTGTCCTATCTCTTGCATATATTACTCATTCAAGCATTCCATCATTTTTCTATTCTCTAATTTTTATCAATGTCTTCCTTAGCAGCATTTATTAAGTCTTTCATTATAGTTATGCTTTCTTTTTCTACTTCACAGATTATTTTTGATCTGATTTCCTCTCTAACTTTCTGCAGTTGTTCCTTTACTTCAGATGCTATTAATTCAGAGATGTCTTTTTTTTTTTTTTTTCACTTCAGAGGTTTTTTCTGATGATTTCCACAATGGTTTTCTGCAGTCGTGTTTTTACTTCAGACACAATTAATTCAGAGATCCTTTTTTTTTTTTTTTAACTTCAGAGGTTATTTATGGTCTGGTTTCCTCTATACCTTTCTGCATTTGTTTCTTTACTTCAGATGCTATTAATGCAGATATTTCAACTGTGTGAGTTCTAGACTGTGTTAGTGTCTTCTTCATTTGTTCTAGGTGCATGTGAGGCCTGAGATTACATCTTGTTGTGTCATATTGTATACCACTGTCCTCTGACCTTCAGTGGAGAGCTTTGGTGCAGTTATGCCATTTGCACCTACTAAAATTTGGTTCCAGATCTACTAAGTTTGGTCTTGTCCAGATGTACCTCTCTTGGTCTGGCTGCTATGCTGAGCTTCTTCCTCTGCAGATCATGAAAGTTAGCCCACTGTGCTCCTCTGGCAAGATGTTCAGCTCCTTGATTAGCTGGAAGGGTCTGACCCTCAGCCTTTCTGCAGGGAATTTTCCTGCAGAGTTCCACAGCAGATGTCAAGGCTGGCTTCTGGGCGGGAATGAAGTTCCAAAGACATGGGGGCATAGGCCGAGGTTGTTAACTATGGGCACGCCAGTTCCAGGTTCTTGGAGGGGAAGGAATTCCAGTGGTGAGGTGCTGTAGGACAAGAGTTCCTACATGCGTGCCTGTGGGTCTGGGTTCTAGGAGGGGAATGGTACAGAATTTCAAAATAAGAATAAAAAAATAACAATGGTTGTTATATTACGTACTGATATCATCAAATGAGTTGCTCAGATTACCAGATCTAGGCATGCCAGATTGATCAAGCAATTGAACATTAACTCTTCCTTTCACTAAACTTCAATTTTGTTCTTTTTTTAAAAAAACTTTTACCTTTCTAATTTATTTTAAAAAGAGTATAAGAGTGATAGATGAGATATTAATGAAGATATACTTTAAAAGAACAAGATGATACGTATTCAACCATAGTTATTAAGCTGCACACTGCTGTCCTCATTGAACTTGCTTGTATTACAGATAGCATATAGAGTTGGTCAAAGTAAATGCTTTAAACATTAACTTCTACCTTCAAAAAACCAAGAGAAGTCAGCAATGTGTTAAAATATTACCATATTAAAAGATATAAAAGATCATGCATTAGATATAAGTTATAAACCCAAAAGAGAAGCTTGAGCAGAATTTCATAAGATTTAGGGAAATTTCTTATAAAGTACATACAGCTAGGTGTGGTGGATCACTGTCCGTCGCCGTCTCCGTCCCGCGGAAGAAAGCACACGAACACCTTATCTCTGCTAACTCCTTTATTGACTGGGCAGCGACCTCAATACATGTCCGTCTGAGACGGCTTCCTACATGTCGCGTGCATATCACTTCCCGTGCTCGGGCTTATAAGCAACATCTAACCAATTATAAGATTACACGTGGGGATCAGCGATTGGGCAACAGTAAGGAAGCATTTATCAACTACCATATTTGGAGAGGAGAAGAGACTAAGCAAGGCTCAGGAAGCAGGATATGGGCGCCATATTGGACACACGATGGGCGGGGGAGCAGCAGAGGTGGCAGGGCGTAGGCGTCATCCTGCACATCACGGCAGGCTCCCAACAGATCACACCTGTAATCCCATCACTCTGGGTGCTAGCCTGTCTCAAAAAAGACAAATACATAAATAAAATAAATATGGATAGAAACTGGTGTAGTAGGGACTGGTGAGATAGCTCGGCAGATTAAATACCTGCTTTGTCAAACTAGGGACCAGGGTTCAAACCTTGATCCTGTTTACCTTACAGGCCCTCCACCCCAGTAAACCCTGAGCTGAGACAGATTCTAGGTGTGGTGGTGCATGCTATAATCCCAGTGCTGTGGAGGCTGAAAATAGGAGGATCACTATGAGTCTGTGCTGTGTAATAAGACCTTGTACCAAACACATAGAATGAAAAAAAAATGGTTACTACTTTAACAAAGAAACTGTTAAGTGAAATAATGAGGAAAATATATAAAAGCTATTTTTCTAAAATTGAAGTATACGGGAAATCTGAAAAACACAAAAGATGGCTATAAAATTATAAGTCAGTTGATGATGTTAAGGTAAAATTTTATCTATGGTCTGTTCTAAATAAACATTAAAGTAAATACTAGTTTACTGTTTAAGATTTTACAAAATCAAAAAGAATAATTTAGAGAAAAATATTCAGATTGTAAGAAGTAATCAGTAGGGTTTGTGGAACTAAAAAAACCTGCAATGAAATGGCATCATGTAAAAATATTTTGTTAAAATTCACCTTTGATTTAAAATGTTGGCACTATTTGTTTATTATTTTAACTATATTCAAAATAAAAAAGTAATTGGCAAAAAGAAAGTAATACAAGTGCCAGCAAGATAGCTCAGAAGACTAAGGACCTGCTTATGCAAACACAGAGACCCGGGCTCAATCCGTAGCCGCATGGGCCATGCTGTCTCAGCCCCTGGATGCACTGAGTCCACCACCGAAACCAGGAATGGTGACACACAACTATTATCCCAGCACTGGAAGGCTAAAAACAGGAGGATCACTCTGAGTCTATACTACCTAGTGAGACCCTGTACTAAATACATAAATTTTAAAAAAGAAATTGATATGGCATATATAAATTTATAAACAAAAACATTATTGATTTAGTGTTACTATAGATATCTGCTTATAAAATAACCTATTGATATCTTAGATAGGAAATATATATGGATTTTAGAGGGATAAATATACATAGAAAAAAATTATAAGGCAAGCTAATGTTTTAGAGAATATTTACATATGCATGAGCAATCAATCATTATATACCAGATTTTGTAAAACTTTATAAATTCATGAACAAAAAAGGTGCCATCTAGTTTTCCATCAATAGGTGAGCAGATATAAGTAAAAAGTATCACACATTAGAAATCATACTGGGGTTCAATCCCTTGAACCTCATGCCACACTGTGCTCACTCCTGGTGGTACTGAGCCCACAACTGATTCTAGGTGTGGTGGTGCATGCCTGTAATCCCAGCACTGCTTAAAGTGTTTAAATCAGTGTTGATGAGAGTCAAAGACATTAGAATATTTGTAGAAGGTTAAAAATACCACAAAATTTTGCCTACAACATTAGGTAAAAATAATTGACAATTTTATTTTTATTTTTTAAAATTTTCAAAAAATTACTTAATTAACTAAATTAATTAATTTGATACAGGGTCTTGCTGTGCATGTTGAGCTCATAGTGATCTTCCCATCCCAGCATCCCCAGCACTGGAATTACAGATGTGTACCACCACACCAGGTTTCAGTGGCAGGCATGGTAGTGTGGCATGCTTTACAGTGGATCAAACTCAAGTCCTTGCACTTGCCACGCAGGCATGCAGCCCATGTGGCTATGTCCTTAGATCCTCTGGCCTTTTTATTTAAAGGAAAAATTCTACCTATGCTTTGATACAGGAGTTCTAATTTGAGGATTTTTTTTTCAGAGTTAATCGCAGTAAAAAATTACAAAGATTTTCTATATAGTATGAGTACTGAAAAATCATATCACATCTGTTGCAAATGAGGTTCAGAAATGATATGAGCATCTCTCAATAGATGAAGGTAGACTAATTGTGGAAATATGAATATTATATAAAAATATGCTCCATTACCCTCAAATAAAAGTAATAGAATAAAGAAATTGACTCATTTTTCTGAGAACATCTGAGTAAAATAAGAATAGATGGAAGCGAATCTAAAGTAGTTGAGAGAGGTAGAAACTTCTGGCATGCATATGACACCTGAAACTTCTTCTCAACCCAGATCCCGGGAACAGCATGTGAGTAAAAACTTTTGCCTGTGTGCTGTGACCAGAATTTTGCCACTGAGACTCCAGACCAAGCACCTCCTATGGAACTCTGAAGCAAAATTCCCTGCAGATAGGATGGGGATCAGACCCTCCCAGCTAATCTAGGAGCTGAACACCTTGCAGGAGATGCACTACAGGTTCATTTCCATAGCCTGCAGCAGGAAGAAGCTAACCACAACAGCCCGACCAATCCAGGCACATGTGAACGAGATCAACCTTGGTTGATCTGGGACCAAATTTCAGTAGGTACTAATGGCATAATTGCACTAACCTCTCCACCAATCGTCAGAGGACAGTGCTATACAAAATGACACAGATAAAGAGTGAGATGCAATCTCAGGCCCCAAAACCACCCTGAACAAATGAACAAGACACTAATATAGAATAAACTGGCAATCACACAGCTGAAATCTCTGAATTAATAACATTCAAATTAAAGAAACAAATGCAAAAAAATATAGAGGAAATCAGATCAGAAACAACCTATGAAGTAACAAAAGAAGTCTTTGAATTAATAGAGACTGAGTCAATAAAAAAAGAAAACTTCAGAAAAGTACAGAGCAAATCAGATCAGAAATAAACTCTGAGGGCCGGGGAGATAGCTCCGTGGCACAAGTGCCTGCCTGGCAAGTGTAAGGTTGTGAGTTCGAACCCTGGTCACACACACACACACACACACACACACAAAAAAAAAAAAAAAAAAAAAAAAAAAAAAAAAAAAAAAAAAAAAAAAAAAAAAAAAAAAAAAAAGAATCTCTGAATTAGTGGCTGAAGTAAAGGAACAACTGCAGAAAGGTAGAGAGGAAATCAGATCAGAAATAATCTCTGAAGTAGGAAAAGAAAGGGAACTATAATGAAAGACTTACTAAATGCTGTTAAAGAAGACATTGATAAAAAATTAGAGGACAATAGGAAAATGATGGAATCCTTGAATTATCAATATAGGAAAGAGTAGATCACACGAAGCACTTTCAAAGAGATATACAGGAAAATAAAATCTCAGTCACAACTTGACAACACTGTATGAATGAAAGTGACGACAGAGATTCAGACCTTGAAGGCACAGTCGCAGCTAGTGAAAAGGTATGAAAGATATCAAAAACTGCTAGGATGCAGAAAAAAAATAATTGAACATCTGCAAAACAGTGCAAAGATGAACAACGTGAGACTAATAGACATCAATGAGAAGGAAGGAGTCAATACATATGATATAAAAAGGATATGGGCAGCAGTAATAGCAGAAAATTTCCCAAATATGAGAAAACAATCTGGCATTCACGTAACTAAAGAATATAGATCTCCAAATAACATCAACCAAACCAAACGCCCAGACATATAATCGTCAAGATCCCAGAAATTAAGAATAAGATACTAAAAGCCACTAAAGAAAAGAAGCATTTAAAGGAAAACCATCAGAATAAGGGCAGATGTCACAACCTAGGAAGTCAAGAAGAGCATGAAGAAGAGTGCTTCAAGTCCTCCCTGAAAAGAAATTTCAGCCCAGACTGCAATACCTCACAAAACTCTTTCCAGTCTGAGGGAGAAATGAAATGCTTCCAACACAAAGAACAACTAAAGAATTTCATGTTGTCACCAATAACCATACATAGAATACTGAAAATATTTTAGAGAGGGACCAAAATGACCCAAACTCCATAATTGAGAACAGAAAGAACCCACCAAATAGATCAACCAGCTAAACACAGGAGAAAAAGTGGTAAACAATAGTAGATAAAAAGCATGTCGATCATAAGTCAATACATTTCAGTTATAACCATCAATGTAAATGGACCTAATTCTGCAATTCAAAGAAACAGACTGGCACTGTGGATTAGGAAGCAAAGTCCAACAATAAATATGCTGTATACAAGAAACACACATAACTCATAAAGAAATTCGTAGGCTGAAAGTCAAAGGATGGAAAACAATACTACATGCTCCAGGATCTCAGAAATAAGCAGGGGTAGCACCCTGTTTGCAGATATCTGAACTTCAAACCAAGAATTACCACACAAAATAAAGAAAGCCACAACATACTAGTTAGGGGAAAAATTCAAGACGAAAAGGTCACACTCAAAATTATGTATGCACCCAACACAGGAGTATCCAGGTATATAAGACAAATCTCAATGGATTATTGTCTAACAGCACAGTTTTAACAAGAAGCTTTAACATTCCTTTATCCCAAAAAGATAGTTCAAGCAGACAAAACATTAGCAAAGAAGTAGCAGAACTGAACCAGAACTCGGAGCAACAAGACTTAACAGACATATAGAGTATTCCACCCAACCCCTTCTGAATACACTTTTTTTTC
This sequence comes from Myocastor coypus, assembly GCA_004027025.1. Classification (NCBI taxonomy): domain Eukaryota; kingdom Metazoa; phylum Chordata; class Mammalia; order Rodentia; family Myocastoridae; genus Myocastor; species Myocastor coypus. Next base: position 26,956 of record PVJA010006949.1, on the reverse strand, counting down.
AGCCCCATAAAGGGCATTTTTCTAAAATAGATTAGAGAACTGTAGAAAAGGATGAAATGGACTGATTTCTAGAAAGGTATATTTTACCAAAACTGAATCAAGAATACATAAGAACTTTCAATAATCCAATAACAGCCAATGAAATATAATATGTAATAATACTAAAAATAATAATGATGATGATGATGACAATAATAATAATAATAATAATAATAAAAATAATAAAACTACTGACAAAGGAAAATCCCAGTCCTGATAGATTCATTTCTGAATACTACAGAAGATTTACAAAAGATACAATCTCAATACTCCTCAAATTCTTAAACAACTGTCAGTCTTGCTTGGCATTATAAAAGAAGGGGAGCATACCAAGAGGCAGAACTGACTGCTCCTTCTAAGATGTGGGACCACTGGAGTTGGGGGACAGCGGATCCTGGAGAGTTTCTGTTCTGTCCAGGCTTTTGAATTTCTTTTAAAAAAGAATATGTATTAATCACATTATTAACATTATCTTTTTGTAAAAACAAATGTTTCTGGAAAAGCACTTCTGACACTTTGTGAAATTTTGAAGTTTCTACACTTTATTGAAGAAATAGTTAACTTTAGAGGGCTTACTGAAAGAAAAGGACTGCCCACTCCAGTTTGTGCTTGAATTTGGATTTATTGTTTGATCATTAGTATGTTGCCAAATACCAAAAAATGCTCAGGAAATTATAGCTATGATTATATTCAGAAATTATTACTGTTCTCACCATCTTATATTAATGACAAATATCAGTCTTTATTATTTCCTATGTCAGAAGGTTAAAATGCTAATTCATACTATATTTCTCATTTTACAACCATCATCTTCTCAATGAATCCCATTGATTTTAGTTCCTGGTAGACATTTACTTTGAGACTCTTTATCTTTTCACCATAGCTGCCTAATTGCATCCTTCATGATTTTTCTTCTGAGGATTGGAATGAATGTACCATTCTATTCCCTATACTGCCAACAAAATGAATCTTAAAAATTATTTAAATCAGATAAAATGACAATCCTCCAACACTTCTTTCCAGATTAAAGTTCTTCACTGAATCTTAAAAGCTTTCAAAAATATATCATTTCTCCAGTTTAATTCCCAAGATTGAATGTGCTTAGCATTTCTTTCACATCAACAGTAATTCTACCATCACTCATAGCTGTTGATCGGCTCAGCAATATTGGCTATTTATAATTCTGTAAATATGGCATGTAATTTCAAGCCTCGAGGGCTCCATGTATGCGGTTTTTACTGTCAGAAACAACAAAAATGATAGTATTGCCCTGCCTAGTTTTAGCAAGAATAAATTCATCAGCCAGGTGAATAACTTTTGCTTTGAAAAGGGAGGTCAGATAAGCATAATCTTTATGCTTGTGGAATTCATACTACTTTTAGACTAGAAAGACAGAGACTTAAATTCTTCATCTAACTGTAATCTAATAATTTAAATATTATTTGCAGCAATCTTTCAAAATGCTGTGGCTTGTAAAGTATTAAACCACGGGGATTTTTTTGTGTGAAATACCATTCTGAAATATGATCCTCAACAGTTAAGTTCATCTGCAGTACCATCTCCACATCCTGACCACCTCAAGCACTCTCAGGCTTTCTTCAGCTTTTGGTTCCTGGAGCTCACTATATTATTTCCTATCAATGTTCTGTCTATGTAGCCCAACCTCCCCTCTCCATGGTACATTCAGAAGGAGTCTTCACAACTGTTTTTGTCTCTATAGGAAAGAATGTTGCTTCCTCAAAGACAGAACCATTTTTCCCAGATAGCTGAGCAGAATAAAAGCTATGATTTTCAGGTGTGGCAATGGTGGAATTTCTACCATGGGTGAGTGAATAAAAATAGAATGTTATCAAAATAAACAAGAGTTATCCTATTGCAAATCATGGCATGATCAGTGTTAGAGGAAACACCAAGACTGAGGGGATACAATCATTTATTTTATAATTTTAAAGAAATCCTAATATTTCTATGAGTTTATTATCTCTATTTTGATGTATACTTACAATTTTATATATATATATATATATATATATATATATATATAAACTATTTAACACACTACTTAACAATGTGTTCTAAATAATTAACAAAGTTTTCCAGCATTACTACCTGAAATAAACAGTGAAAGAAAAATATGGCAACTCTACACTGAAATTGCAGTCATTAATTTGATTTGCAAAGTGACAAGATAGCAGGCACTGAAGTCTGCATGTAGCAGGGTAGCATGGCCAAACCAGGCGTTAGATCCAAAACAAGAGAGATTTCTTCATGCATCACCGCATTGTTGAAGATTCAAGAAATAAATTTAGCAGGAGAAAGAAAAATGGTCCGTTTTATGTTGCAAGGGATGATTTCACTAGTGTAGCAGACAGGTTAGAATTCAACCTTGACTTTGCATTTAAGTGAAAGAGAACATCTTGACACTGCCTCAGAAAAAGATAATATTTAGGTAGCTGCATAAATTTTCTTGGAAGAAGATAAGAGTCTCCATATTTGTCCTCCTGAACTTGAACATTTACAACTTAAAACTGAAATATGTAAACTAGTGAAAAATTTCAAACATTTTGGAGGCAAAATTAATATAAGCAAGATGTGAAGTATTCTGTAGTTGGTAATAAGAGGTACTATGTGCATACCTAGCCTTGCATTAGTGGAAATACGTTAGAACTATATCTCTTTTTCTGCTTTGTGAGGAGAGGAAGGCAGATATGGCCTCTATGTATGAGAAAGAGACCCGCAGGTATTTATGTGAAGAGCAAGATGTTTGCCACTAAATATCATTCCGTTTGAAATAGAAGCTAGCAGGCAATAAAAGGTTAACACTTCTTCAAAAGCATGTTACAGCCAGAAAGCCTGATACAAGGGGGAATAGAGCTCAATTTCTAATACAATTCAGTCTAAAGATAATTAGAAGGCTTACTTCAGTCCCTAAAACCTTGCCAGAATGCATGTGAATTTACCGAAGTGCTAATGGCCTTTACTCATCATAAATCCTAATGCGAACTTGCTTATCTTGAGTTATTTCTGCATTCAATAAAGATAGGTTAGTGCAAAATTTTACAGCTTGCTTTTTTTCTGTCTCAGGATCATGAAGTGACTGATAATCTTATCAACGATCCTTCCCTTAGCTACTCTGGGGTCAGTCTCTTCTGACTGCACTGAATAGCCACAAAACAAGGTTAGAAAATAAGGTGAGAAAACACTAAGAAGTCCATGAAATATTGATAGAGTAGTAAGTTCTTCAGAGAAAGATGAGAAATAGTCATAAAAATCTTCTCCTTTCCCTAACTTGGTAAAATATCATAAAAGACTCTTTACTTGACTCCTTACCTCTCTAGACAATAAGTACAGCGCCAAAGCAGCAAACAGATTCAAAAATTTTGAAATTGTTTTCTTGAATATTCTTTCTCTTTTCCCCAATCATTTTGTTGGGCAAAGTTCATTGGTATCATAATATTCAGCTTCATATGACACACTGGGCATAAAGAAATGCACGTATACATTTTCTAAGGGAAAATCTATCTTTGAAGAAGCTTTTTTATTCATAAATAAAATGGAGATAAGAACACAGCCTCATTTATTTCTCAACCAACTCTTTGGACATTTAAATAAGATAATGTTTATAAAAATAAGTGCAGTTTTTCTACGTTAATTGTTTGGTTATAATTCCTAAGTACGTGCAAAATAATCTTAAGACTTAAGGGTCAACTTTTTACATTTTTTGAATAATTTCCCTTCCTAAGCATCAGCATCAGGCTGGAGAGATAGTTCAGGGGCATGAGTCCATGCCTGCCAAGCACAAGGTTCTGAGTTCAATACACACACACACACACAAATGTCTTTGAATGGTGCACACGTATTTTAGGTTCTTCATTTTTTGCTCTGTTCCCTGGCTGCTACTGAGTGAGCTGCACTCTTCCACTGTATTCTTCTGCCACACTGACTCTGTCTTGGACCAGGTAACCCTGGATCGAACCCTCTGAAAACATAAACTAAAATAAAACTCTCTTTCTTTAAATCATGAGGGTCAGATATTTCATCCCACGAATGGAAAAGTGTTTAATACAGAAACTGGTAAGAGAGAAGTGGGGTAGTTGTTATGACTAAAACTTAATATGTGGTTCAGTAGTTGTTGCAACTGATTGACAGCAGAAATTTGGAAAGTGTGGAGATGAGAGGCAGGGAGGCTCTAAACCGCTATCAATATATTGTAATGAGTGAGTCTGGTTGGAGTTCCTCAGACAGGAAGGCTGATGAGAACAGTAACTATCAGGTCATCAGATTTTAGTTTGTATGAGTGCTCTACCAGAAATTGGACTAAAGGCCATGTATGTTACATATAGACAAAGAACTTACTTCTTTACTCAAATGTTGTAAGATATATGAGAACAAATTTCAAGGCAGAAAATTAATTAATTTTAAGATAGCCCAGTGTTCAAATTGCAGCATGAGTACTTGTGACTGCTTTTAGGTACATATATGTGACAATCAGAAGCAAATAGCAGAGCTAAATGCAGTGAAAAAATTTACATTTAGCTAGAAAGAACATGTGGTTGCTAATAGAAAGTACAACCACACCATTAAAATTCAGCTAAATATTTTTCACCAACACCATGGAATAAATACGTTGAGAGCATCTCATAGGTAACTCAGACCACACCCATCACAATATGTAGAGTGTAAATGGTAAAGTCTTTTGAAAGATGTTTTTGAAAAGAGATCCCTTGAGTATTCCACACATGTAAGTTACTCTGGGAAGGATTTCCCTAAAATCAATTATCCAGGCACTTAGTGGCCACTGAATCCATGGCCCACTGGGTCTTGGCTACTGCTAGAATAATGATAAACCTGTTGTCATCTTGTATGGAAGAACGTATGAGTTTTGGGATTATAGAGTCCTCCACCCAGATTTCACAAGCAGTCCTGCACTAAGAGAGCAGTGCAGAAAGCTAGGATAATGAAGCAGTGGTGAACCTAAAAATTTTGAGATGTCAGAAGCATGAATTATCTGCTGAGGAAAGCTGTAGGCACCAAGCATAGTCATCCAAATATAAAAACTCATGTTGGCTGCAACTCGGAAGGCTGCTGAAGGTTTTTGGACTCATATCTTACTACACATGCACTATGTGCTAGTTATGAAGCTACAGGATTTAATATTTACTCTGCTGAGTTTTAGACTTTATTTTGTCCGCTTCCTTTCTATTCCCATATTGTACCTTTTTGGAAAGAGAAAGATTATTCTGTAGTTACATAAGCCTACATATAAGAGTTTGCCAGAGTTTTGTAGAAACTGTGTTATGGACTTGGACTTTTGCGTAATGATATTACCATTTACACTTGGCAATATTTGAAAATGTACTAAACACTTTTTTTCATAATTAGTTGACTATATTGTGGTTTACAACAAAAATATACCATGAAAGTGTCAAAGTTTGGACAAAGGTCTTTTTAAAAAATTTAGATAGGGACCTTTTATGTTTCAGATTGAGGCTCACCTTGCACTTATTATGTACCTATGGCTGGCCATAAATTCTAGTAATACTCCTGCCTCTGTCTCCTAGGTGCTGTGATTACAAGTATGAGTCACTATATGTGGTTAACCAGGGCCATTTCTGTTACTGATTTCTTAATATCAGAAAAGTGCAGTTGTATTGTCCAGTTTTAAATTCAGAGTTGGGATATTTAAAAAATACTTGTGTCATGAGATGCTCTACTTATTAATGAATTAATCCATTGGTGAGTTCATAACTAAATGTATTATCATGAGGTGGGGCCAGTTGGAGAAATGCATCAGCTGTCACTATGGGCAGACCTATGGAGTCTCTCTCTCTCTCTCTCTCTCTCTCTCTCTCTCTCTTTCTCTCTCTCTCTGGCTCTTCCCTTCTTTCTTTGTTTTCTGGTTGTCATGGATTGAGCTGCTTTATTCTGCTATACCCATTTAGCCTTGGAGCACTGGACCATCAACTGATCCCTCTGAAATCATGAGTGAAATATACCTCTTCTACTTAAATTGCAGGTGTTGAATATTTTGTTCCAGTAGAAGAAAAATGACCAATACAGTGACCAGTATGGATATTCACCCATACACCCTAAATCATCTCTAATTTGCATACAACACATAATCTATTCTACATATTAGATCCTTTAGAGAATAAAAGCAAGAAATAAATCTCTAAATATTCCATACAAATGTTTTTATCGCTAATATTTTCAACTTACAACTAGCTGAGTTGCTGAATTCAAAGTACTTGGTTACACAAGGGCAACTGTACATAAGCTAGTTTTCACATTGATTTTCAGAATATGAAAGCTTCCTGAGGGCAAAGAAGTTTGAGAATTACTGAGCCAGAGGATATCAGAAGAATTAGATGGATTAGCATGTTTTGAAGATATACTGATTATTTAGTAATTAAGATACAACATAGCCAGAACATTTTAGAGTTTACAGAGGGCTTTAGCTTCTTGCAATGCCTTGGATCCACAGCTGTTTGAATTATTACACAGCAGGCATTTCCATTCCTTCTCTAATTTTCCAGTAGCATCAATTCCACATGTGAGTTTGTTAAAGAATTTGACCAGGGCTATTTCCCTTTATGTGCCCGCCCTAGATATGAGAAATGTGGAGTCATAAAACCTCATTCTAAAAAGGAGAATCAAGATAAAGGATAAAGGAGAATCAAGATAAAGGATAAAGATGTTATTCATTTTTCTCTAATTCAGAAATATTTCTTCAGAGAACCAATCAACCCAGTCAAAATCTTCCCCCATCTGCCATTGCCTGGAAAGGCTCACAATTTTACATTTGTGGTTGGACAAAACAAGAAGTGTAATATACAACTTATCCATACATTTTTTTTTCAAAGATCTCTTAGTTTAAACAAAAACAGATGCTTTGCAATTTTGTCTGTTCATCTGTTATTTTGAGGAAGAACAAATTATAAATTAATGAAGAATAATAAGATTTGTCAGGAAATTGGAACTTTGAGTTAGTGATATAAAGTCATATAGCCATATATTCGCATTTCTGGAAAAGTAGAAACGGTAAAACTTTGAAATGAATTTCGCAGAGGAATTGCTTACAAACAGCATACACAACAAAAATGAAAAAAAAAAATCCCATATAAATGATGTCCCCCTTGATTGTGTGATATCTTGCCTTAATCTTCTAGTACTCAGAAGCAATGACTAGTTTTTAGATATTCAAAAGATAAGAGTCAGATTGGATTAGAAAGTGATTAAGTATGAATCTTCCTGAACTTTCATTGTCCTGTCTGCCTCTATTTTGGCACTAAGCTGCACTCTTTCTGAATATTATTTCTATGTATGCTTACTTTTCATAAGCACTTGTTGAAATTTTGAAGGTCAAGTTTAGAGATCTGTTAATTTATGTGCCTTACAGCATAACAATTTATAATGGTACTTTCCCAAAATTGGGTAGTTAACTTTACTGAATGGATCTGTTAAAGACTATTGTGTTACCTATTTTCATTTGTATTTATGTTTGTGTCCTAACTAGAGAAGAAAATATTATGCACATGTTTTTGATTCAAGATTATTTGTGAGCATATATTTTATTATAAAGCAACCATGTCATAGATACTCGATATAAATGTGAACAAAAGGTGATCGTGTCTATCTTGTAAATAAGGTGCTAATTCTGTTACCATGTTCCCTAGAGTACCTAAATCTAGTAAGCTTTCTGGTGAGCGTACAGATGTGTGGATGTGTGTGATTAGAGTTCCGGTCCATTCAAATAATACCCAGGGGTCTGATTTTAGTAAGTCAGTGTGTCATGGCATCTGTCAATGAACAGAGTTTGAGAATTAGCATTTAAGTTATAACATATGTTTTTTTTTTTTATTGTTCATCTTTTTATATAGTACCTAACATAGCAGCCCGTGACTCAAACTCAAGCAAGTGTTTGTTGACTTGATCATGAGGTAATTGAGTTGTAGCAATTTAGTGTTAGAATAAAAGGTAGGTGGGGCTGGGGAGATAGCTCAGTAGAATAAGTGCTTGCCTGGCAAGAACAAGAGCCTGAGTTCAACAACCCTTGGTTCTGAAAAAAAAAGGAAGAAGAAAAGCTAGAACTTACTGTATCTGGAAAAAAAGTAGAATTAAAGACTCTTGTGATTTTATTTATTTGTTATTATTTATTTACTTATTTTGGCAGAACCAGGGATTGAACTCAGGTCCTTGCGTTTACCAGGCAAGAGCTTATTCTACTGAGGTAATTCCCCAGCCCCTGACTCTTGTTACTTTAGATAACTAAGTAATGGAGAAGTGGAGTCTGAATATATATAATTTGCTACAGCATCCCAATATACAGCTCTGAGTCTAGTGATCCTGTTTGCAGCCTCCCCGGCATTGGGTTCAGGGCACTTGAGGGCTAGGTCAGCACAGCACGCGGGCCTGCGGATTGAACCCTCCTAGGGGTGCTTGACTAAGCAGCACTTGGTCTGCTGAGATAGCTCACTGATTCAAGTCTGCAACATTATAATCCTCATTTCTAGTTCAATTTCAACTCAGTTCAACTTCTTAATTCTTCTTCTGTGTGAACTAGATGTTAAAGAAGTTAATGGTGTATTTTTTATTTTTAAAATAAACTTCAATATTTTCTCCTAAATTATAAGCCATAGATTAGCTAAGATTTATTAAATCATTTTATAGATGCTTATATGCTATAAAATGATTATCATCTTCACAAAATTAAATTGTGTAGTTAAATCAAAGTCATTCCACTTGCAATTATTTACTTAGTCACCTGCTTTCATGCTAAATATTTTTTATAATTGTTTTAAAATATAATCTGAAGTTATAATGTTTTGTTTAAATAGAACATATGCTAAGAACTAACACATTCTATTTATGATCCTATTCATACTTTGTTAACATAAAGCATCTTGCTGCTATTTTGAATTAAATGCCTTTTCCTGTTATGAATTCTTAATAATACTGTAATAAAATATATATTTATTACTTGTGCTTATATAAGACATTTTATGAGACATTATTTAATAGTGGGATATCATTATTTTATTTTTTAATATTAACCTTTATTAGTTCACATTGTAATGTTTATATTCTCTGAGGGTATTGGTACATGTACATAACACATCTTAATTCTTCTTTGTTACCACCTTTCTGTCTCTTTCTCTATCCATTTCTTAAATAAATCTTTCCCTAAGCAGTGTCCACTAAAAATTTAATAAAAAGAGTTGAAAATGGCAAAAGTAAAGGCATTTAATGAACACAGTAGGCAAAATATTGGCTGATAAAATTGTAGGGAAAAAGAGGGTTTTACTTAGAGATAATTGTTTAAGAAATCTAGAAATTCCTGAATTACTTTATGGTTGTTGTTTGGTTTTTCTCAGACTTAAAGATTATTGGAAGCTTTATCAAAATTTGTGAGAAGCTTTATCTATTGTGAGATTAAATTCTTTTTTGTTTGTTGCTTTGGCTTTTAATATTTTATGTTTTTGGAGAAGTGTAGACTCTCATCACAGTTAAGCGGAAGGCACTGATACTTTCCATGTACTCCTGCTCCCACACAGCGACAGCCTCCCTTGCTGCCCAAACCCTGCACTGACTTTTGTGTTAGAACTGATGAGCCAGACCAGCATAGCAGGGTCACCCAGAGTCCATGGTTTGTGTTTTGATTCACACTGGGTTCTATGCACTCCGTGGGTTCTATGGGAATATTGTATACTAATTTAAACATTTCTATCCTAGGGAGTCCTATTACTACACTAAAAATCCTCTGTTCCTTTTCAGATGTTCTCTCTCATTCCAGAGGTTGCCTTTTTATTAAGCAGATCATTTACTTTGTTGAGCAACAGCTACTTAGCTTAATGTTGTTCCATTTTCTGTAATTCCTATCTTGCGTATGCTCTTTTGGTTATTTTCAAGATATCACTGTCATAACCAACAATAATGATGTTTTGCCTGTTTTTCTAAAGAAGATGTAATTTATAGTTTTTATTTAAGTCTTTAACCCCTTTCAAAATATTTATTTCACAGGATATCAAGGGTTCAATGATACTTATGTGTCTGTGAATACACACTTTTTTTTAAACACTTTGTTAGTGATAACATTCTTAGCCTCCAGTGTGTTCTTGACCTTTTGGTAAAATGCCAAATGACTGAACCTGGTGAACTTACTTCTGGGCTCCTTGTTCATCTTCGTGATTAAAGCATCTGTGTTCATGTAGTAACATAATTGTTTAATTATTATACCTTTCACCAACATTTTGAAGAAATGTGTTACCTCTAGCTCTTGACTATTGTTAGTGTGCTTTTGAAAGACTTTCACTTTAGATTATGGACCACTGACACTTATATTCTGTAAGTAATAATCAAAGATCATGACAGACAGTGAGAGTAAACAACCACCTGGACATAAAACCTGTTGTTCATTGAACGTGTAACTTGCTATTTCGCATACAGTAGTCAGGGACTGAGACAGTTTTTACTAAAAATATGCAATCTTCCATTTGTTGTAGATATGAACTACATATAATGCAAAGCATAAGAAAGCTTGGATTTTATTTCTCTGTCTTTCTACATTAAAACATTGGGTTAAATTCATCATCAGTTCAGCATATAGCTTTAGTTCTTGATTTATTTATAATGGAAGCTAAAACTGAAGACTTCTCTGGAAGATTTACTCCCAAAATCTTCAACTGCAAAGTAAAAAAGAATGCTAAGGGAAGTTAGCTTTTGCAGTTGAAAACTAAACAGGGCACAACCGTGCCAAAATCAAGCTGGCCTCTTACAAATGGAAGACAGAGAAAGCAGTGAAGTTTCTGCAGCTTGAATAGTCAAGTGCGAGGCCACAGTTCTGATGAAAAGGTTCACATTGGCCCATTCACAAAAGAACCATCTCAGATTGTATGCATTTGCTGCAGTGGACGACAGTCAGTTTCTTCATGGTCTCCGTTCTGCTTTAGCAAGATAGTTGCAGGAAATGTTGTTACTGTTCAAGGGGAGAGTCAGTCTTCATGAGATGTCTGGCTCTTCTTGGGATCTTCTCAACCCTGTGAGTCTGTAGTAGAATCCAAGGTGTAGATCAGTGACAGAAAACATCTGGGCATAATTGAGTGCTCCGTAAAACACTTATGTTGGTATTCACAGTCTTTTCCATAGTGTGAAAACCTGAAAGAGACAATAATATCTGAAGGGTATAATAGATTCTGAAAAACAGGAATGAACCTATTCAACAGGAAGGAATTACTGAGCTGGACAGTACAACATAGGTAGTGACGGAAAGAGATATGTTGATGTATGTAAGCAAGATGGTTTGGACAAATGTGAGGTAGGTTTTTTCTAGTCTAGCAAAGGGACAAGTTTACGATCAATTTGCTTTGCCTCCTTTTTCTCAATTCTTGAACGTTTCTCTCTACTTAATTTCTTCTATCTTTATTTTTTTTTCCAATTTTGCATACATATATCTGGTAATATGAACCACAGTCAGAAGATAGGACTCTACATTAAAACAAATACTGTGAAATTCATATTGTTTTGCAAAGTGAAATTCTTTATAACTTGGAATTTTTCTGTTTTAATACTATTGTTTACTCTCTTTAAAAAAATGGATAAAGACATTAAATCAAAACCCAGGAGACCATATGCACTGGAAACAAACACAGTGCTGGGCCTTAATCTGCTACTCATTAAACACATGATGTGCAATTCTTCAAAGTTGTCAGAAACCTGAGAGCAGTGTTTTTGCTAAAAACCAACAGTTCTTCACTTGGCCTGTTGATGGTAAGTAAAGTACTAAAAACAGAGCAATCCTTGATTGTCATTTTCCATGTTACCATTACTACCCTAGAACTTTAAGATGTAAAATATTGTTCCTGTTGAAAATTTACTTTCCTCATAAGGTTACCATAAGAAGGAAGAGAATTATAGCATCTCTCTATGATAAACTTGGCAATAACTTCAATGTCTCCGGTAGAAAAATAGGAAAATGTAATAAGTTTTCAAAAGCAACAAATAATTATACCTATATTAGCATTTCTAAGGGTCAATAAAAAATACATAATAGTAAATATGGTTCATTTTTATACATGTAAGTGTAGAGGAAAATACCAAAAGGTCACACATCATATTCACATAATGCCAACCTGTGAGGAAAACAGAAGACTATATTTGGCCATGATATTATGTTTTTCTTTGTAATGGTGTATTTAATTACAAAATTCTAGTTTTGTATAATTTAAAATTATTTTAAGAGTAAATGAGGAAAAATCTTTCTGTATGTGGTCTCGTATGTAAAAAACATGAGAATTATCATTCTTACAATAAGAAAATCCTAGGAAAAATTTAAGATCAACAAATCTTAGATGTATTAGAGAAATGAGATCATAATGCCTATTACAATCCTGAATAAAAGATGGAGTGACTTACTCAGAGGAATTCATCTTCCCTGAGAAAAAGCTCCTAGACGCAGAAATTGACAGAATAATTCAACCTGAAATAGGCAAATTCCTAAATGCCAAAGAGACACTGGTGTGGGGGCTAAAAAATCTGGAAGCCTGTTGAGGGCTTTAATGATTTTATGAACTTTATCTCCTGGTATTCTGCCAGCTGCTGTGGGAATATAAGGAAAATCTTTCTTTTCAGTTGGATTAGAGAAGAGGAAATATATATGTTGCCCAGCAGAACGATACAGTTTTTAAATAAGTCCGTGATGTGCTATCCTTAGTAGCAAAAGCTTGCTTTCAAGAGGTCCAACTTTTCTAGAGCTTTCTGTGACCTGGTATATTTTCATGCAGGATGGGTAATTAGACATCTTCTTCTCTGCACAGTCTTGATATCTCGCAAAAGAAGAAAAGAAAAAAAGCTAAGAAAACTTACTGAAAACATATCCAAGTACTTCTGGCTTTCAGGAGTGTATGAAGATGTAATTTTAAGATTACAAGAGAATGTACTGTATTCTTAACTTAATATATAACTCCATATCATGAGAGATCCACTATAATCAGTAAATTTTAATTCAGGGAACCATAGCAGACATATTCAATTGAAGCAATTTCTGAGGAAACCATAAAATGAAAGATATGAAAATAAAGATACTAGAAAGACTCAAATAAGAAGCCTGAAACAGTTAAAGCATAGCAAATGCAAAAGACAGGCAAGGGCTGAGGCAGGAACATCCCAGGTTCCAGTCCAAACTGGACAATTCGGTGACTTTTCAAGACCTGATGTTAAAATAAATACATAAAATGGTCTAGGGCTCTAGCTTAATATGAAGTCCCACAGTTCAATTCTTACACCAAGGGAATAGAAACAAAAGATATCCTAGCTGTTAGCCAATCCATCACAAATTCTCACAGATAATTTTTTTCTTTGTTCCCACAGTGCCTTTTATTTTGTTTGTCATGTCCTATATTGCTTTTGATTAGAAGACATAATAAAATGCAAAGAAAAATCCTGCAAAACAGAAACAATGAACAAAACTAGAGTCTAAAGAAAGCAAAAGCAATCCCATACATGAGAATCCTACACAAGTATGACTGATGTTTCAAGCTGATAATGCAAAGAATTTAAAATAATTGGTAATGTAGCACACAGACAGAAATAGAAAATCCTAGAAATTAGAATACTGTAGCAAGAATGACGGCTTGGTAGATTATTTGTTGACTTAGTCACTTTTCTGTTACTGAAACAAAATACTCAACACTCCAAATTAAAGGTGGAGAAATTTATTTGGCTTATAGTTTTGGAAGTCAGGTGGGAGTCAGACCCTGCCAGTGCACACTTTTATTGACCAATTTCTTCTGACTCTCTTCCTAATAGCATATTCAGCTATGAAGTCATAGGGCCTTAATCCTTTGATGGATAGATTCCCCAGCCTTCCAAAATCAACTTCTAAAATAATCTTTCAAAAATGTCACCTTTGATCTCCTGGAGGACATTCTAGGTCTACATAGAACATCAGTAGCCTGAATAAAAATCAATAAACTGATCTTAAATATGTCAGTAGATACTTCTGATGCTGAAATTAAGGTAAAATAAAACTTTAACAGTTTAGCTCAGTGGACTAAACACCTGCTTAGGTAAGTGCAGGGACCAGGGTTTGATCTCCTGCACCACATTCTTCACTGACCCCCCACCCCAGAGCGTGTTGAGCCAGCCACAGAGTCCAGGCATGGTAGCACTAACCTATAATCCCAGCACTTGGGAGGCTGAAAAAAAGAGGATCACTATGAGTCTAAGCTATGTAGTGAGACCCTGTGCCAAATACATAAAAAATGAATGAATAGGCCTCACCAGACAGCTCAGTGGACTAAAGCACCTAATTAGGCAGAGTGCAGTAGTCAGGTTTCATCTCAGAGTGTTGTGCTGGTTCCGTCCCCTCTCCCAGGTCATGTGAGATGGCACTTGAGACTGAATGTAGTGACACACACCTGCAATCCCTGGACTTGGGAGGCTAAAGACTAGTATCAATACTAGTCTGATCTATGTAGTGAGACCCTGTATTCCCTGTACTAAATACATTTAAAAGAAAATGAATGAATGAATGAATGAATGAATGAAACCTCGAGCAACATAGTAAGGAAATGTGGGTGTCTTAGTTACTCTTCACTCTTGCTGGGACAAATACCCGACACCCAAAATGAAGGAAGGAAAGGTATATTTAGCTCACAGTTACTAGAGATTTCAGTCCATTTTCGGCTGGCCCAAGGCTGAGTGGAACAAGGCAGAGAGCTTCCAGTTCATGGTTGCGGAACAAAGAAAAACAGTGCTAGTCTGTCTTTCTGTCTCTCTTTAAATTACATCAGGCTCTCTGCCTTAGCCTATCTGCCTCAGGCCACACCTATAATTCCCAGCAGTACTCAGACCAATAATCTGATCAGTACTAAAATACATAATCCCAGTGACTCATGAGTCAAGTCTCAATCTATAGAAGTCCCTGCCCCATGATTACATGAGGCTTTGAGGGGACAACTAAAAATAAATCATAACAGTGGGTCAAGTACATAAACGTATTAAGTACATACCAGAACAAAAAAGGGAATGATGACACAATGGCCTCTGTCATAAATGCATACTTTAAGCCAGTTGAAAATTGGTTTGTTTCATCCTCTTGCCCTCCTCTTTTGTTTTCTTTCTAATTACAAAAAAAAAAAAAAAAAAGAAAGAAAAAGAAATACTGTAGCTCTTTTACCAAGGAGAAGGGGACCAAGAATTAGAAAGAGTAAGAAAGGGTGGGAGGAGGAGGGGACAGAAAAACAATTAAGATGTATTGTACCACGCATCAACTCCATATGACAGATGCAACCATTGTGCGCTTTAAATATGGACTGACAAGAAAAGCAAGACCAGAAAGGAAGGAGAGGAAATGATGCCATGGTGAACCAAAAATATCCAAATTAGTTGAGGATTCTAGTCTGTGGATTAAAGTTTTCATATCTATTTTCATGATTAATTAATCAAGAAATCAATAATTTATTAACTTATTAATTAATAAAGGCTCACCCAAAATTTCTTGCTTTTAAACAACTGAGAGATACAAATTTTAGCATAATGTTTCATATACCTAAGGAATATAGGAGAAAACATGAGTTAAGTAATTGTAAAGTTATTTGATATCAACCATCTCTAAATAGATTCTGTTCCTTTTATGTGTTTTCTCATTCTTTCTGAAAACATCTACTTTACATTATGTTTCATTCAGGAAAATCTCCACATTGTATTGAACAGGGTGCAAATCTTGAATAAATGAAAATATTTATAAGCAAATAAGTGCTCAAAAGTGTAGATTCTCTTATATTCCTCATTTCCTTATTATAACAGTTTTGAGTGTTTTGAGTTTATTATCTGAGATGAGAAGTATGATTCTCTATATTTTGTAAAATCTGCCAGTTATTGTTATGTCCTAATTATATCTTGGTGTAGAAACATCAGCAGGGTACAGCTCATTCAAGCGTGAAAATCAACTTATTTACATATTCTATTCTCTGAAAATATGCCTGAAAACCTATAATTTTGATAGCAACCAAAGTGAACAATGCTACTGATGGAAAATTCTGAGGCTCATGCCTTGTCACCACACAAATAATTGCCCTACTCACTCAGGAATAGCAAGGACCAGAAATTAGTGTCATAGTTCTAGTGAGTGCTGCTCTGGGCTTCACACGTATTTCTAGGTAATTAAGCCATTCTTTGACTTATAAAGTCATGGCGTATATGTGTTGGTTGGAGGATTCCACCCTTAGTATTTAGCAGTTACACCAATAAGAATGATTTCTCAGTTCCTAACATAACATAGTTCCTTTATACTAAGTTGTCTTATAGTTCGAGTTAATCACAGAAAACATTATCAATATAAAAATTGGCTTTCTTTCTTCATTGAGTTGAAAAACCTTGGTCAGAACTCTGAGTTCTTCTAGGTTGGTGCTAGTCTCAGGAGCAAGTGAGAAACTTGCACTTGTCTAATATCAAGTTCGGAGGTCATACTATGTCTTTCTTATCCCATATTCCATGAAGAAGTTGCCGTTACAGAAGAGGGTCAGATCAGGGACAGGGAGGGTTGTGTTTGCCATGTTTTCTCTGGCTGTGTCTGCGTGGAGAATTACTTAATTGTGGTCATGTCTTTCAGCCTCAATTTCTTCTTTCTGTGGTACAAAGGTGGCAGGGTTTAAGGAAGAATATGTCTTTATTTGAATGGCTCATCTTTCTAGAAGCAGAGCCTCATCTGTAAAAATCCACTTGTCTGTTGCCATAGGCTCCTTTAAAAGCAGTCTTTCGCATTTAGAGCTGTATATACAGTGAGATCTTTGCCTAAAGTCAGCTTGCATACCTCCAGTTCGAGAAGAGCAACAGCAGCCACAGCTCGAAGACACGCAGAGTTACAAAGAGCAAGGAGAGACGGGAGGGGACAGAAATAGAATTAAGATATATCATGTACATGTACCAGCTCCACATGACAGATGTAATCATTTTATGTTTGAAATACATACTGAGAAGAAAATTAAAGCCAGCAAACAGGGAGAGAAAAAGATAATATCGCCACCCCCTTGCTATGATGTCCAATTTATGGCTTTCACACCTGAAAGCTGTTGAGCAGGTCCTTGATCCTGTGTGAGCACTCTCAAGGCTGTGCTTCATCTTTGGTCAACATACAGAAGTTTCCTTTGGGATCAGAACTGAGACATTCAGAAGCATGTAAGCTTCTGGGATACAATTTTGGAATGGCATCCACAGATTAAAATATGGCTATCTGCCTTTAGGGCATCATATGTGAACTGATAGAGGGGTCATGCAATCCTACCATACCTTGATATCCAAAGGCAACAAAAGCCCATAATTCGTAGGAATCCCTATCATTTGTTTGTTTATTTTTGCTCTTTCTTTTTTAGGATTTTGGACTTCAGAGTATTGATTTAATTCATTCTTTCCCAAAGAGCCAAGTATTTTACCACAACCTTGAAAACTGAAGCCTTAGACTTAGAGATCTTATGAGCTCTGTCTGGTAGAAAATTTAGTAGAGCACAGGTGCTTTGGCTAGAGAACATTTCTGAAGGGGGTAAATAACCGATTATCATCTGTGTATTGAAGGAGTATGACTAGAGAAAATGCAGAAGATGCCAACTTGTGGGAAAGCACTTGTACAAAAGAGGAAGGCTTTCTGAACTCTTAAAGGAGCACTGTCCCAATCAGTTAAGAGGCCATGAGAATTTTCAAAGGCTAAAAGTGACCGGGATTCTCTATGTAAGGGAATACAAGGCAAAAACAAACTGGGATTCTTTATGTAATGGTGTACAAAACGAGGCATCTTTGAAATCGAATACCAAAACAACGAAGACCTTCAGAGAACTGAGCAAGGAAAATACGTGTGCAGGTGAGGTAACACAGACAATTGATGCCACTGCCTCATTTGCCCATGTAAGGTTCTTTACCAGCATCCGGTCTCCACTGGGTTTTTGAACTACCAAGATTAGAATGTTCCAAGGTCTGTTACAATGTGTAAGTAAATCTTGTGCCCTTAAGTTGTTGATTATATGCAGCAGTCCTTTGTTAACTTCAGGCCTTAGAGAATATTGTTTCTTGTGGGGAACAATAGTAGAATCATTGAGCTATAGTTGGACTAGGACAACTATTATTGCTTTAGCTATTACACCATTAGTAGCCCGTATTTCAGGATTTATTTCTGTCTCCAGGAGGGGTGGCAGGGTACCTGAAATGGGTGCATGTGTACACATGTATACATGTATATTTAAACACAATAAAGATATCTCTCTCCAGGAGGGGAATTGGACTTTCCAGCATAATTATAAAAGGATGAGTAAAGAGAAAGATATAGCTTAAGGATTATGAGAGATAACAAGTTACTTCCTGGCCAGTGATTCCTTTCACTGAGTCATGATGGCTGAAAGGAAGTCTAGAGCTGAGAAAAAGGGCTGGGAGACACCTACCAGTGCTCAGCAATAGGCTGGTTTCTTTCTCCTCTGTAGTCATGATTATCCAGGACTGCTTCTTGAGGTGGACAATCAAGATGGAAGAAGAAGGCAGGAAATTCCCCAGGGTACTTCAGTGTTGCTGGTCCAGCTGGTAGGATGGCTCTGATCCCCGGAACCTCTGTCTCAGGGACAGTTTCACTTTGAGTAATCACCGCTGCAATGAAGGCACAGATTGGGGGGGGGGGGTTATAACTGGGCTCTTGTTGTAATGGTTTCTTACCACAGTCCCTCTTAATATGGCCTGACTTTCTGATGCAGTAGCAGATGAGTTTAGTTGGTGAGCTCTTCTTGCAGCTCTGAGAATCAGACTTAGAATTTATTCAGACCACGTCCAAGATAGCCACTTTCTGTTTGTCTCTTTATTTTTTACTTTTGATCACCTCTCAGTCACAATTATAAAATACTGAGGAGACTATTATTATTAAATTATCAAGTACTCTATCTGGAGCAAAAGGTATCTTTTGTAGCTTTTTCCTAATATCTGAGACTCAATGGTAATAAAGTTGTAATCAAGAGTCATCTGTTCTTCTATTAAATCAGGATCCAATTAAGATCCAGAGATGTGTGTTTTATCAATACCTCTTGCAAAGAATCTAAGAAAGAAGAGGGGTTCTACCATTTATCCTGATTGTTAGCTGACAATTTAAAATAATTGGAGGTCTGAGTTTCCAACCTTTTTTGCACTTTAAGCATGCTTATCTGAAGATATCTCCTATTTAAATCTCCTATCTGTTAGGTAGGCCTGTAGGGTCTCAGGTAGGAATGGCCTAGACTCCAGTAGGAACTGGCTGTTCCCCTGGCCCTCTAGTTCTGGCCTTCTAAAATGAGCAGTCTAATATTCATCTCCAAACATAATAGTAGTTTCACACTTTTCTCTCATTAGAAGTAAATACTTGATGTAAGAGTAGCATTATAAATTTCCAGTGCAATTCACAGACCTGACTAAGTCCTATTATGACTTTATGAGAGGCATACTTATCAGAGACATCTGAAAACTATTCCAGATATTGTTTAATCTCCTTGAGATCACTGAGAGAAAAGGACACACGGATGTGGATAGTGAGATATTCCACTTCACTCTTATAAAGGAAATTATCCTTGAGGAGCTTAAACAAAATCATCTAAAGTTGCATATAGCATAGTAGAGGCTGCAGTTATAGCTAGTTTAGAAGTATTACTCTTAGGACTCAAAGGGCAAGTGGGGGGAACCTCAGGCATAATGGTAGCAGATGGGGCTTTAGTTAAAATTGCCTTAGAAATGTTGGCCCCAGGCTTCAAAGGGTAAGGAAAGGAAACCTCAGACCAAGTGATAGCGGATACCCAGCTGTTCCTGAGCACCACTGAACTCTGTTTACATTTACATTTCGAACGAAAGTAAGGACTCTTTTTTAATTCAAAAGAATTTTGCATATAAGGTAATTCTGAACATATACCAGTCACTGATGGGATAATTCTAGTTGTGGAACAGTATCGTAATCAATACTCTCCTCTGGATTCCATTTTGCTTCTATGGGGTAGGCAGGCCATGTATGGGTGCACACAGTATTAAATAGCTCTTGCTCAATATGACAAGGTTGGACAATTTGAAGCTCTGAAGATATGTTTCTAAGGAATAAAGGAGTTCAATATTGTTTTTCATCTGTAACATCCCTCTTAATTGTTGTTTAGTTTCTATTTTATCTTAAAGCATCCTGCAAGATGACCTGCTCCAGTGCCAGTGGCTGCTATCTGGAAAGAGACCAGAAGATATGTTGGTTCAGACTAGCCATCCTTACCAACTCGTACCTCTACCTTTCCAGAAACTGAGACACCTAACTCAAGCATGTGTTTCCACAACACAAGTCTTACACTTGGATGATTTGAGCTGTAGCATTTTCCTTTCAATTTTTTCTTTGAAGAGAATACAAAAAATCTGGTTAAAAAATCTTTAGAACTGATGCAAAATTTGACTAAACAAAATTTCAGGAATTCAAGATGGTTGTGATATTGCATATTGTTGTCTTCAAATTAGTTGTTCAGATTACCAAATATAATGAGATACAAGACCATAAGATTGGTTAATATATATTGTATTCGTTGCTTTTTACTCATTGTTGGGATAAATACCAGACACCCAAAATAAGGAAGGAAAGGTTTATTTAGCTCACAGTTTGTGGAGGTTTCAGTTGCTATTTGGTTGCCTCCAAGCTCAATGGAACAGAGCAGAGAGCATCCAGTTCATGGTGGTGGAACAGCAACAAAGTGGTGACAGAAGCAGCCAACCAATCAGAGCAGCAGAGCAACAGCGTTAGCCTGTCATGCCATCTCTCTTTAAACTACATCAGGCTCTCCACTTCAGCCTGTTCGCCTCTGGCCACACCTATAATTCCCAGCAGTACTCAGACTGATAATCTCATCAGTACTAAAATACATAATCCCAGTGACTCATGAGTAAGTCTCAATCTATAGAAGTCCCCACCCCATGATTGCATGAAGCTTTAGGGGGACAACTACACATAAATCATAACATATGTATTCATATATTCATATGTTTTATATATATATATATATAGATAGATAGATAGATAGATAGATAGATAGATATTTAAGCATTAACTGTTCTTTTCTTTCTTTTTTTTTTTTTTTTTGTTTGTGTCTTTTTGAGACAGGGTCTCACTATGCAGTTCAGGCTGGCCTTGGGCTCACTTTTGTAGCCCAGGCTGGTCTTGAAGTTACACTGATCCTCCTGCCTCAGCCTCCCAAGTGCTGGGATTACAGGTGCACGTCACTGCACCCAGCCTGACTGTTCCTTTTAATACACTTTTCTCATTATATCTTTTCTGGAGATAGGTAATTAAAATAGAAAGTGTTAATATAATGTTATAGATTTTTTTCAGATAGTTGCAATGGGATAAAAAAAATTTTTTTTTTCAAAACTAGTTTATAACAACTCTTTAGATTTTTCTTCATGAGAGCCTAGTTGTAAGCCTATTAAGTACTTTGAGGGAAGTTCCTTTCAGATTTACTTAAACCATTCATAAAATCAGTTATTAAAATTGCAAAGCCAGGTTCACCGTTGTACCTATATAATACTCAAATGCAATCTTCCTGATATTGCAGATGTTAAAATGATTTCAAATTGTTTTTTGTTGGGGCTACATTATCTAACCAAATAAAAATTTCTTTAAAAAGAAAAAAAAAAAAAGAAGGAAGCATTGCTATCAAAATTAAAACAACAATTAAGAGACCTAATCCACTAATTTTCAATTTCCTGAAAGAGAATGAGGAAAATAATGAAAGAGAAAATTGGAAGTGGTTGGATCACTTTTCAGCATGCAAAAGACATCACTTCTGGAGATATGTAGAGGTAAGAAATGGCTCCGAAAAATCTCTCCCTGGACCCTAGAGCAAAAACATTTCCAAAATATTTTTGCTGTCTACTTAATCACCAAGGCAATCTTCTCTTACAGCAGGAAAAAGCTAAATTTTCCCCAAGTCCATTGTAAAATTTCTAGGTCCATATATTGGCAGCACACTGAAGAAACTCACAGATTAAAACCCATACCCATTGTTCAGCACTTGATGCATTAGCAAAAGTATTTCCCTCTGTTACAACATAAATAAAGAGCAGCAGTCATAGGCGGAAAGACAGAGATTGAGGAGTTTAAATTAAATGTATTTTGGTGCTTAAATATTGTGCCTGGGAAGTAGCTTCTTTGGTCCTACCTAAAGGTTGGTTCTTTCCCAGTCTCCCAAGGAGCTTAAACAGGGACAATCATCCACCTGCTTTTATGCACGTTCTAGAAGGGAAAAGTTCTGATGTTTATTCTCACTCAGAGTTGAGGTATACAACCCTCGTTTAAGATAACTTCTCTATCTTTGGCATTAGCAAATGCTCATTGTCTATGGGCTCAATTTGAAGGCTCTTAGTTGTTAGGGGAAAAACATTGAGCAGTTTAGGTTTCTTCCTTCTCTAATCTTTAGTAGAAACATGCTCCAAAACAGGAAAATAGAAAGTGACAGGAAAAGTTCAGAAATAAGATAAGAAAAAAAGATGATGTTTCTTCTCATTCTCATGGTGTTATTGAGACAACTTACACATGAGTCATCAGTTTCAGTCCAGGAAGCCCAGAATGGGGAGTGTCAAAGGCTAGCATTACCCTCTCAGCAAATCTCACAAAAAAAAAAAAAAAAAAAAAAAAAAAAAAAAAAAAAAAAAAAAAAAAAAAAAAAAAAAAAAAAAAAAAAAAAAAAAAAAAAAAAAAAAAAACCTGAGGCAGAAGAGGCACAAACTCACAAACTCTTTTCTAGAGGTGGAGGAGATATGTCTGACACTTCCAGTGAAACTCTTTCTCCATGACTTGAAAACAGCTGCTGACCTATTATCTCATACTGACAGATGAAAGTTCATCATTTATTGATAGACATATATTTTCTAAATGTAGAGATTTGATAAAAGACCCACTTTACAGCATTTTATGTTAAAGTCCACCAGAAGATTCTCTAACATTATTTTCCTCTAGCACTGTCTAACAAGGCAAACAGGTCAAACAAGGAGCCCCAATAAATTCAACAACTAGTTAGTCCAAGGGCAGCATGTACAAAAGAAGAATTCAAGACTTTAGAGAAACATCACACATTTACTTATCTCAAATTTATGATTTTAGCCGAAAGAATACCTAAGTGAGAAAAGGCCTAAAATTCAAGGCATAGGCTATTGGCAATTAAGAATAATAATTTTGATTATCTAAATAAGTCACAATTCAGAAACCATGAAACAAAAATGGATGCTTATGTCTTAATTATATTGATGGAACCTCCAAATGATATAAGAAAAATATTATAACCCCAGTCTGCTAGATCTCAGAAACTGATGTCATGCACCTGAACAGTGAAGAATGAATTCTAAGGAAAAACAAAGGTTAAAACTAGGAAAACTTTACTGATAGTGGAAGTAAAGATTATTTTTATTGTAGGCCTCTATTAGTGTTTTCATCATCATTCATATAGGAATTTATTTCTGATATTATCTCTTAGGTGTTGTAAGCAAATACCCGGCTGATGTGAAAAAGTTGATGTCCTAAAACATTCAATTTATATTAAGAATTTAGTACCTTATTTATTGACATTATGTTACTGTAAACTACAAATTCTACAATACAGAAAGTTCCTCCTGACAAAGCAGCAAGACCAAAAAAACGACAAGTGCGTCCTACCAAATAGGTCCAGGAAACAAAACATATGTGCTCATATACTGTCAGTGTAAGTGGTGTGTGTGTGTGTGTGTGTGGACTCTGCTTTTTATGTGAAGGCTTACTTTTGTTGTTAGTTTTTAGATTTTACAAGCCCCAAAAATTGTCATTGCTAAAAGGTTTGATGTTTTTGAAAAATAAACATTCAATGAATATTAAACATTTGAGGGGCCAGGGAGATAGCTCAGAAGCACAAGTGCCTGCCTGGCAAGTGTAAGGTCCTCAGTTTGATCCCCAGTTCTGAAAAAAAAATATTGATACTATGCTTTTTGATATTTTCTCATTAAGTATTCATTTGTAATATAATAAAACTCAAAATTAATTCTTCATCAATAAGAAATATTGTAAAAAATAAATGTGAGTATTATGTCACCTTTGTGACAGGCATCAAATCTAGAGGTACAGTCATGCAAGTGCACCTATGAAGGGGAATTCTTCGTGCTATGCATGATGAAAGAAGAGTAAAGAAGGACTCTGAGTAGTCTCCAGTTTGCAAGTGGGGCCACTGGCTTGGTAACTACTGGCACATCTGCATGAGCCTCTATTAAAATTTTAATAGGCTTATTTCTGGCAATTCATGCACCCCAAGTATTAGTAGAGTTGGTGAGAAAAAAAAGGCCAGTTTATTTGAGACAATGCCCAATAGCCAGAGAAGATTGAAAAAGATTAAACCTCATCATTAAGAGAACTTTGTTAATGGGCCTACAAAATGTCTGACTAATCTTTTTATAATTATAAACTTAAAAAAGGTTATCTTCCAGATCCTTCTGCTAATATTTCAATAGCTGTTCAAAGATATCAAATCAATGGTATATGAGATACTGAGGTCCTCTGGGTCCTATCCTTATCATTTTTGTGGAAGCCATTACTATTTACTTGATGAAAATCATTTTCACTGTATTCATAATTCTGCTGACATTAAAACTATATTTATGATGTTGATACACATGTATTAAATTTTGTAGCAAACTGCCATATCATTTACCTATTTTCTGTTCCCCCATCAGTGTAGGAAAATTTCAGTTCCACCATGATTCGGTTGAAGAACGTGCTCCATTTATTTCAGAGAATTATTTTTCTTTTTATGTGCTGTATATTTGTTTCTTTTGCTTGTTCACAGTTTCTTTTTTATATATTTTATTTTAATAAGAAATAACAGTGTGACATTTTAAAAAACACATTATTAGTACATTCCCAATAGTTGATACAATGCATATATATTGTTGTCCTTGTACTAGTTTTACAGAGCACAGGATATAGACATGATAATTTTTCTAATTATTGTTGGTAAAAAACATTTTTTCTCCTTGAACTGAGAGAAAGTGGTTGAATACATATTCCAAAATCGTAATGGATTATTGGTAGAATTGGCAATGTTGAAAGCTGTTGATTTAAAACTTTTACAGCTCAGCATACTAATCTAGCTTTACCTTTTGTGCCTCATGGTTAAACTTTTCTGCTGGGTGGTTAAGGGCAAATTAAAAAAAGACCTGTATAACAAAATATGTAACTTTTGTGTCTCCCAAGGTCAATCAAATCGCCTCAGGATTTACTTTGAAACCATGTACAGTGCTTTGCAGAACTCGTGTTGGTGTCAGCTATCTGGATGAGTCACTGCCATTGCTTGACCAGTTTGCTCTTTGTGAAAGCCTGAGAGAATGTTTTCTCTCCAGGTCACTCTACTTAGTCATGCTATACATCGTCAATCCCTTTCCTCTGTGGTCCCATAATTTCCTTAAGCAGAAAATTTGGGAAACCACTGAGTTATAGGATATCACAGCACAGGTTCTCTTGTCTGCTGAGTCCTCCCTGACTTTGAAGGGCTAGGACCAAAATATTGACTATCCTTGTAGCCCTTCTTTTTCTCTAGTTTTTGGTCCGTAAACTTACATTAACAGTCCAGAAGAGAAGTTTTGTGATGCTATTACTCTGTAACATAGGTACTTTAGCTTAATATCATTGTCTTTCTGAGTATCAAACATCTTAGGTATAACTTAGAATTGGTATTATCTACCAATCATCGATATTCTAATAAATCTCTGTAGAATGAGATAAAAACAGTACATGGGAATTTAGAAAGCTAAGCTTATACAAAATTATAGCCTGTCAATCCTTGGATACTTTTCCTAGTCTCTCTCTCTCTCTCTCTCTCTCTCTCTCTCTCTCTCTCTCTCTCTCTCTCTCTTCCTTACAGACAAATGATTTATTTGCTAAGAAGAAGTAAAAAGAAATTTTCAATTCCTCTTCTCACTTCTGCTAGCTGTACTGTGGTCACATGGATGATTACACAGAAGAATCCCTGCACAGACTTGAACTTCTTGCAAAGATGAAGATGCCTGAATTATATGAGTTGGAATTACTGACTCAACAGAAGTGCTAACCGTTGTGCTTTCCACTGTGTCAGTGCTTGCCACAGTCTCCTTCTTGTCTTCTGGCTTCATGGCAGGAAACAGGAGCACTTCCTTGATGTTGTTAGAATCTGTGAGGAACATGGTGATGTGCCTAACAACCATGCCCCAGCCAGCTGTAGGGCGCAGCCCGTACTCCAGGGCTGTGCAGAAGTTCTCATCAATGAACATGGCCTCATTGTCCCAGCAGCCTTGGCTGTGGCCTGTTCTTCAAACAGCTGCTGCTGCCTCATGGGATCATTCAGCTTAGTGTAAGCATTGCACACCTCCTTCTTCATGACCAAGACTTCAAAGGGCTCAGTCAAACCCTCTTTAGAGTGATGTCATTTAGCTAACGGGATTATGATCTGTGGTTGATCACAGATAAATGTATGATTGATGCATGTCACTTCCAGGAACTCTCCAGCAAGCTTATCAAGGAACCTGGCTGTAGTCTGAGGTGGAGAGCATTCGATAGCTTTTGCTACACAGATATCATTAAGAATTTTGTGTCTAAGTCAAAGATATTTGATACTCAGAAAGCCAGTGATGATAAGCTCAAGTACCTATGTTACAGAGTAATAGTATCACAAAGCTTTTCTTCTGGAGGGCTAAGAATGCAAGTTAACAGACCAAAAATTGGAGAAAAAGAAGGGCTATAAGGATAGCCAATATTTTGGCCCTAGCCCTTCAAGGTCAAAAAAGACGCAGGATATAAGGCAACCTGTAATGTAATATCCTATAACTCAGAGGTGTCCCAAATTTCCTGGTCAAGGAGATTATGGGACCTCAGAGGAAAGGGATGAATGAACTGTGGTGCATCTAAGGA
>PVJA010006948.1:39459-70814 GCA_004027025.1 Myocastor coypus | reverse complement strand
AAAAAAAAAAAAAAAAAAAAAAAAAAAAAAAAAAAAAAAAAAAAAAAAAAAAAAAAAAAAAAAAAAAAAAAGAGAGAGAGAAAAAAAAAATGTGAGTGATTTTTAAGCATTAAAATACCAAAAAGTAGGTTATGAAGCAAGAGCATAAAAATATTCTTATTTTGTAAAATGATGTAATTTTGTATGTACAGATCTGATAAACTCTAGAAATCTAGTTCAACATTATAACTCTTAGATTTTAGGGTTTGGGTTTTTTTTTTTTTGAGGGGGGCGCTACCTGGAATTGAACTCAAGACCTCATGATTTAGCACTATGCTACTGAGCTAAATCCCTGGCCCAGATTTTAGGTATTTTAGATTGACACATTCTTTTGTCTATTTCCTTAATTATACACATGCATGTGTATATATATACCTGCAGCCTTCTGGGAAGGACTGATCTCCACAGAAGGGATTCCTGCGTGTTGGGAGGAGGTTGAGGAAAGCAAAGGAAAAGTGGTGGAGATGCAGAGAGGAGGAGAACGGGCAGCCAGGACCTGCAGGGGCTTGTAGACCTCATGAGGACTTCGGATTTTATCTTGAAGATGACAGAAACCATCTACAGGTCTCAGTAGAGGACAGGCATGACCTTGCATGCTGGAGAAAGAGTACAGAGGCTGCTGAGCTTCTGACTGTAAAGGACAGGGCTGGGGCCAGGACACTATTGTACTGGAACATCATTGCCTTGGATGAATCTCCCTTTGGGTTGTATTTTCTTTTTCCCATATACTTGAGGAAATTAGACTTTTTTTTTTAATTAGACATTTTTGATATGGCAGTGCTTACCACTGTGTTGAAGCCAGGAAATTGATCAAATATGCGTACGTAGGACTGGGCTTCAGTGTCTAAAGCAAACAAGCTACCCCAGTGCTGAGAAAAACGTCCTGTCTGGGTCAGGCCCGCTATTAGTTACTAGGCAATGTTGTGTCATGTGATAGAAACTGCAGAAGTATAAATAAAGGTTAGTTCTGTTGTGCTCTGAGTTAGTCTTGCCCATCAGGCCGACTAGCAACCACCTAGCCTAGCTTTTTGTCGTCTTGTCTTTTTTATTCCTATCACCGTGTCTCCCCTGGTAGAACCAGTCACAGGAAGACCAACGGGTCCCTACAGTCATGTACTGTATGTATTGAATATTGTGTCGACCTTTTTACATAATTTAACTCACTTGGTTCTCACAACCACCAGAAGGCACACAGAATTTTCTAAATGAGGAACCTGAGGCCGAAGTGACCTTACTAATGTCCTAGAGCTGGCATGGACTGGAACCCACCTGCCATCCCAAGTTGATTCCAGAGACTATGCATAAATGCTGAGTCTCTCAATTGGCAAAATCATTAAGAAAGGATAGCCAAGCATGGCAGTGCATTCCTGTAATTTCAACTTCTTGGGAGGCTAAAGCAGGAGGCTTGCAAGTTCAAGACTAGACTCAACAGCTTAACAAGATCTTGTCTATGTTTTAGATAAAGCAGGCTGGAGATACAGCTCAGTGGTAAAATACTCGCCTAGCATGCCTGAGGGCTTGGGTTTAAACCTTAGCACCATAATATAATCCAAAATTCCCAATATAGAGTCCTGTACCTATACCATCCATACAGCCTGTCATAGAGGAAAGACACAGTAGAAAGTTTGTAGTACAGCAGCAGCAAAGCAATGTCATCTGGTCTAACAGCAAAGACTCTGAAAAGCTTCCTTGAGCTGTGCATACCTTGTAAACTTAGCAGCAGCTATACAAGCTCATCTAAAGATGAAGGCAGTGCTTCTTACCCTTGTGCATTTACTTATTTGTGAATCCAACAGATATTTATGGAATACCCTTCTAGAATAGTCAGGCACAATTTTAGATACGGCTGTAAGACAAAGAAATGTCTTCTTTCAGGAACTGATTTGGAGCTAAATTCTGTAGTCAAAATGACTGGAATTCAAATTCTAGCCCTGCCATTGCAGGTGATATAACTGTAGGCAAGCTACACAACTGTTCTCCATCTCAGGTTCGTTGTTATAAAATGGAGACAATATCCATGATGAGGTCTGCTACAGTCCTTCCAGGAGGATTAGATGAAGTGACTGGATACAAAGGAAATTGCACCAGGAAGCTTTCTGCAGCAAAGGCAAAATGCCTCAGAAAAATCACCTTTATTTCACCTCATAGCTTCAGAGAGTTCCGTTCATGGCTCCTTGTTTCCACAGCTTTAGGCCTATGGTGAGGCAAATCATGGTGACAGGGAGTAAATGTGGACCAAAGCTGCTCACCTCATGCCGGCAGGAAGAAGAAAGTGGGGAAAAGGAAGGAGCTAAAGCTCTAGGATGCCCTTCAATGGCATGCCAGTGACCTAACTTCCTCCCACGTGGGCCCACTCTCCTAAAGGTTCCACCTCTTTCTAATACCACTGCCACTCCGGGGCCACATGTTCAACACATGAGCTCTGAAGCACAGCCATGGTGCAAACCAAAACTTGTAGTCAGGATAGTAGAGATTAGAGAGAGAACTACCTTTGACAGTGAAGTCGGGCATACAAGATCTTTGTGCCTTTGAAAATGGTTTTGGAAGTTTGGGTGGCTTGAGCCTCACTTATGCATCAGGTGTAGTGTTTTGAAAGATTGGAAATTGAGCTGACATTTTTAACCAGAGTGCTTCGTCTTGTGATGATGTCATAAGGCCTTGAGCTCACAATTAGGCACCATAATAGAACTATTAAAAGAACTCTAATTCACTAATTTGTTGATTCTTTTTTTCCTTGTGGGGTGCTCTGGGAACGCTGCCTGCTTGTAGAGAGCTCCTTTGGCTGTCTTCCTGTGCCTTTCAGGCCCTCCAAACAAACTTCTTAAGTACCTCATAATGGGCCACGAGCTTGTTGATTTTGTTTCAAATATGTCAGAAGTAACAATTTTTATACTACTAATAGGCCCATTACACAGTATGAGGATATCTCAGATGGTCTCTGCACTGAGCAATTCTTCAGATTTATTCATGGCTCTCTGCTTTCATGAACTTAAATCAGGAGTCAGGGGACATAAATTTCAATCCCTGGCAGGATGCTCATTAATTATTTGATCTCGACTTCCTTGGTGCTTTGTTACTTTAACTATCTGTACTCAAAGGTTAATGTCTGTATCATCTTCCAGCTCCAAAGTCTATTCCGTACAAATAAGTTCAATCGAAAAGGATGTCATCTCAATCTCAGGCTGGAAAACTGTTACAAACCCACACAAGAAGGTGATATCAAAGTTAAAAACAAGAGAACATAGATATACCCCTTGAAAAAAGAAAACAAAAGCATAAAGATGTAAAAGCTGCTGTCACTTCCTGGAAAAACATGTCAGCAACAATGAGTATCAAACACCTATTGAAAAATGCAGCTACAAGTGGATCTAGTACTATTTACCAAGAAGTGACAACTGAAGTCTTTGATGTTTGTCACTCTGTTTCTATCCAGCCTCACAACACTTAGAACCAGTTTGAGACTGAGATTCAATCCAGACTGGTACTGCAGAGGTAGTCTTCAGAGGGGAGGTATTACGTGGCCCAGACCTTTTAGAAGATTTCTGGGATCCTTTGAGATAAATCAGACACTTCGAAGCCAAGCTCCCAAAGAAAAAAAATTAACAGTGTTCTCATTTAAAAACAATTTACCCTTGGGAAATATAGGAGCTTATGTAGGACAGCTGGTGATGTTTTGAAAGGTTGAAGGTGGCCATCAAGTGAGTTCTTTGGCACTAGCATCCTCTTGGTGAGGAAAAAATTCCAGAATGTTCTTTCTGTTCCCTAGTTGGGCTTCTTTACATAGAAGAGCAAGTTTGAGGTGCTTTCTGAAGGGAAGATGACAGAGTTTGTCAGAATTGTGACAAAACTGGTTGTCTTCTGAATCCAGAGGGCTCCTACCTAATACCTTGTCAGATCATTACAAATTAATCTGGGACAATTTTGCTACTTTAGAAAAAAGAAGAGATAAGTAAAGTAAGTTACCACTCCCTTTCACCCTGACTTTTCTTGGAATGTGTGTGCAATGCACATGTCAGACACAAATAGTTGATTCCCTGTGAAGGAAGAACTAGAAGCTGAACAGAAGACATTTTAAGATTCCTCATTTCTGCAGTGGAGTGATTTTTATATAAAATTGGTGTTCCACTTATCAACATTATAACTAAATGAAATTGAATGCATTTATAGCATTGCTGTCTTATGCTGGGCATGGTGGCACATACCTGTAACCCTAGCACTTGGGAGGCTGAGTCAGGAGGATTGATATGAGTTCAAGACCAGCCTTGGCTATAAAAGTGAGTTCAAGGTCAGACTGAACTGCATAGCAAGACCCTGTCTCAAAAAGACCAAAAATTAAAAAAATAAAAAATAAAAAGATAAAGTATTGCTGTCTTGAAAATTTAGTCAAATTCCTGAATTTTCCCTAACCCAACGCGATGTGGATGTTTACACAGTTGAGTAGCTATTTATAGAGAACAAGAAAACAGAGCAAACAGCAACAAAGAAGTACTGATTAGAACCTCTAGAAAGAGGGCTGGCTGGGTGTGGTGGTGTACACCTGTAATCCCAGCACTTTGGATGGAAGACTGAGGCAGGAGGATCAGTGCGAGTTCGAGACCAGCCTGGGCTACAAAAATGAGGCCAGCCTGAACTGCGTAGTGGGAACCTGTCAAAAAAAAAAAAACCTCTAGAAATAAAAGGCATTATCTGGAAGAAAAATATCACATGGAATAAAGTTTATACTGACATAAGTCAAAGCAAGATAGTAAAGTAGTCCTAAAGAACTCATAGAGTGCTACAGAAAGAGATGAAAACTAAGAAAAAGCAGTTACGAGTCATGAATAATAGATTATGTATGAGGCTCTAAAACAAATCTATAGAAGTTCCAGGAGGAAGCAGATGAAAGTAAGGATAAAGAACAACTTTTGAAGAGATAGGAACTGAAACTTTTTTGAGAATTAAAGGCATACATCCTCAAACTAAAAGTTGACAACAGGCTCTGAACAATAAAAATACATCCTCATGTAGGGAAAGGTATAAAACATCAAGAGCCCTCATAGCCGTGAAAGAGAGAGACAGGTTACCTACAAAAGAATAACAATTGGTCTTGCAGCAGACTTCTCATCAGCATTGATAAATGAAATAATTATTCAAACTGCCAAAGAAGAATAATTCTCAATCTCGCTATGTTATCATATAAAAATTAAACTTTCATTAAAAAGAGACAAATTAAAGACATTTCACCTATGGAAACTTTACCCCTCATAGAACTGTTGAAGGATTAACTTAAGTGCAAAGGAAAAAGCCTACTGTTGATACCTCTAATGAAAACAATAGCTAACACAACAAAACCATGAGGCAGATATATTTAAAATCCGATTTCATAGTGAGAAAATGAGGTACGTAAAGGGTAAAACCTCAGACCTAGTAAAACATAGAATTTGCACAAGGCAGGCTGCAAGAGCTTGGATGAAAAAAAACAATAGGAGACGAAGAAATAGATGAGCTCTGTGGGCGTATTTTAGTTAACTGCTAGCTATATTTTTATGCTAAAAAATAAGAGGAAAACTCTATAATAGTAAGACCAAGAGTTATATTATAACTGACTAAATCATGCCCAAGCCATTAATGTGTTCAGAAGGATGGTGATTAAAAAAATAGTTTTCAATGTTTTAGAAAAATGTATAACTTTACAATATAAGCATAAAAACAAAAAGGATAAAAATATGACTTATAGTTTCTAAATCAGTAGAGGAAAATTAAAAATGAAATAAAAACATTTATCAGTTTAGCAGAAAGCTAGAAAAGGAGAATAAAAATCATAAGAAAAAGGATGGTTAAAAGAAAAGCAAAATAAAAGTAGTAGAAATATATACAAAGACATTACTAATTACAATAAATAATTGTGAAATGAAATCTACTTATTAAGGAAACTTATTAATGTATTGTAGTTTTAAAAATAGCCAGAAAATTATATTACACAAGCTTTATAACTGCCTCCTACAGATTAGGATCATTTTAATAGATGGTATGCAAAGAGCATTTAAGAGTTATATCTTCTATTTCCGATTTAAAAATTGAGGCTGATGTTTATATAACTCTGATGCTAAGGGAAATTAAAACTCAGACAGATGGATATTTATAAAAAACAAATATTTCTGAAAGGAAGTGAAGAATTCTTTTCCAACTTTTTAAATTGGAGAACAACTATTTTAGCACTAAGTTTTTCCTAATTGTGGTCCAAGTATGTTAAAGGGTAAACATGTAGCAATCTTAAAACTTTCTTCTGGCACCATGGGGCATGCCTGTAATCTCAACACTTGGGAGGCTGAGGCAGAAGGATAGTCAGGAGTTTGAGGCCAGCTGACCCTACACAGTGAGTTCAAATCCAGCCTAAACTACAGAATGAAGCTTTACTTCTAATTACCATTATAACAGGTCTTCAGGCTGACAAAGAACCAAATATTTACACAGTTCTTAAGATTTGGGTGATTAAAGTATTTTATTTAGTAATTAATTAGGATCATTTTAAGAGATGATACACAAAAACATTCAAAAGTTATAACTTCCACCTGTGATTTAGTTCAGTGGCACAAGCACCTGCCTGGCAAGTGCAAGGTCCTGAGTTTGATTCCTGGTACCTACTCCCCAAAAAAGACTGAAACAAAAAAGAGTTATACCTTTCATTTTGGATTTAAAAACAGGCTGACATTTATATAACTTTGATGGTAAGGGAAATTAAAATTCAGACAGGTGGATATTTATAAAAACAAATATTTCTGAAAGGAAGTGAAGAATTCTTTTTTGAGCTTTTTTTTTTTTTTTTTTTTTTTTTTTTTTTTTTTTTTTTTTTTTTTGTCATTTATGTACACGGTACAGGGTCTCCCTATGCACCTCTGCCTTGTAGTGATCCTCCTCTTTCAGCCTTCCCAGCACTGGGATTACAGATATGAGCCACCACACCTGGACTTGTTTGCTGACTCAGCATGCCCTGGGGACAGGGCCAGCATGTCATGCAGGACTGGGGATCGCACCCTGGTCCCTGCACTTGCCAAAGCAGGCACTTATTCTGCTGAGCTATCTCACCGGCCCCTTTTCCAACTTTTTAAACTGGAGAACAACTGACATTGTAAGGCTGAACTAGAGGAATAATTTTTGTTGTTTGTGTACTAAATATGAAGCAAGAATATACTTCCCTTTGATGGTCAGTACCAGAGGTTCCATGTTATGATGAATTCTAGAAACATAAATTTCTGTATTATCTGTATAAAGTGTGCATTTCAGCTGTAGCACATTCTGAGTTTTCAGGCTGTCATCACCTTTCTCTTCTTGACTGCCAAACGAAGGGCCGGTCACGTCTCCCACCCAGTCTTTTCTCTCGTCTTTTCTACCACTCATCTTTTCTCTCTCTCTTTCTGGTGTTTGGGTGCTTCAAGAATGTTAAAAAATAGAATTATACAACATTTACTTTATTATTTTTTAAGTAATTTTTTTTTTTTTTTTTTTTTTTACTTTAGACAGCTTCTTACAGGGTCTCACTACAGGTTGGACTCGTAGTGATCCTCCTGTTTTCAGCCTCCTGAGCGCTGGGATCACAGGAGCGTGCCTCCACACCAGCATGCCCAGGGGTGGGGTCCTTTACATATTTGACTCAACATTGTTCTCCTGAGTCTCATCCCCATCATTGCACTTACCAGCATTTCAGGGCCCTGCAGTGTAGAATCTCTTTGGCTGGGCTGTCCCAGTCTCTTCAGCCAGCTGCATACTGAAGAACAATGGAATCGTTCACAGTTCCAAGTATCACAGGTAAAGCTGCTGTGAGCATCGATGGACCAGTTTCTGCACGAACTCGAGTTTTCTCTGTGATAAACACCCTAAGTGCAGTTGCTGTACCAGGTATGATAGCAGTATGAGACGGACCTGCTTCATTTTCAAAGAAAGCATCAAACTGTGTTCCAGAGTGGCTGTACCACTGAACATTCCTATTGGCAGTGTATGAATGGTACAGTCCCCTCATTCTTGCCATTATTTGTTATAGTTACTATTTTGTTTTTCATTTTAGTCATCCTGATAGATGTGTAGTGATATCTCGTTGTGGTTTGAATTTGCATTTCCTTAATGGCTAATGATGCTGAACATCTTTTTATGTGTTTATTTCCCATCTGTGTGTCCTCTTTGGTGAAGTGTCTATGCATTTTACCTACCTTTTGATGTGGTGGTTTTTATTTACTGGTGAGCTTTGAGAATTCTTTATGTATTCGAAATGCAAATGATTTGTCAGATATATCTTTTGTAAATACTTGCCTCCAATCTGTGACTCGTCTTTTCATCCTTAAGAAACTCTCTGAGAACAAAGATTTCGATGTTGATGAAGTTCAATTTACCAGCTTTTGTTTGTATGGATCACACTTTTGACATCAAGTTTGAGAGTTCTATCTATCTTTGGATTTTCAATCATTTTTCTCCCTTGCATTGCATTTTTTTTTTTTTTTTTTTTTTTTTTTTTTTTTTTTTTTTTTTTTTTTTTTTTTTGGTACTGGGAATTGAAATCAGGACTTTGTACAGGTCAGGCAGGTGCTTAAGCCACTAAGCTATCTCCTTGGCCTTGTGTTTACATTTTATAAATAATTTTATATTTAAGTATATGGAACACTTTGAGTTAAGTTCTGTGTAAGATATAAGGTTTAGCTCAATGCTCTTTTTTCTCCTTTTTCTTTTTCTTTCATTCCTTCTCCCCCCCCACACACACACACTGGTATCACCTGTTGAAAAGAATATGCTTCCTTTGATGGCTTGCTTCTGTACCTGGGTCAAAATCACCTGAGCATAGTGTGTGGGTCCTTTTCTGAGTTCTCTGTTTTGTCCCTCCACTACTCCCCTCCAGTCCAGAGTCTTGAGTCCAATGGCTACATGAATCCTGAAATCAGGGAGACCATTTCTGCTCGCACTATTATTCTTTGAAAAGTATTTGTTATTCATATTCTTTTGACTTTTCCCGCATATTTTAGAATAATGCTAATATGTCTACAATATTTTTACTGTAATTGTCATAGGAATTGTGTTATGCTTGTATATCGGTTGAAAGAACCAAGATCTTGTTTTCTTCCCCCTTTGAGGTTCAATCATTGGTCCTCACTGGATGTCTCCTGAGGTAATGCCTTAGCTGAGAAAGGGACATGCCCATGGTCATACTGCTTCCTAGGTGGTGGGCATGCCAGTGTCTCATCCTTGCGAGGATCTAAAGCCTGGTCCTTTTGCTCCTACTTGTGCTAAGCCCTGAGTGCAGTCATTGTAGCGCCAGGATCCCTCTGAGATTGGCAAGAGCAGCCCTACATTGTGCTTCATCCGTTCCTGCTGCCCACTCTTCCTTCCTTCCCTTTGCTTCCATTGATGTTGTCCCAAGATGTGACCATCAATCATGACCGTCCACTTGACTGGACTAAGACACACTGGGTCATTAGCAAAGCACACTTCTGGGAATGTCTGGCTGAGCTGTGGAGTGGGACTTGAGGACACCCTCTAGTTCCCCCTGCATCTTGTCAGCTGCTGTTCTCTTGCTTTGCTTCCTGGCTTCCAGAAACTCCCTGCCATGGCACCAGGAATCAATCTCAGGGCCTTGCATTTTCTGCAGTCTCAACCCTTATAATCTTTATTTTTTTAGAAGAGTGACTTAAATTCAAAATGCAATTGAAAGAGCAAAAAAAAAAATTAAGGTTTATTGAAAGTGTTAGTGTTTAATTGTTTGATCAGTCTTACACACCTATGTCTGTTGATCTATACTGATTTGATGATGAAAATATATAATGCAACCATTCTCAAATTTTTGTCTTGAAATTCTGTACTATATATACCCTTGTCACTGTTTTTTCTACTATTTTACTCTTAAAAACATAATAAATAAATTAAATTTTAATAAATAAATAAATAAATACATAAATAAATAAATAAAAGAAACTCCCTGCCATGATAGGCCTGCCTTGGAGCTGGCCACCCATGGACTGCCCCTTTGAAACCATGAGCCACATAAGCCCTTCCTCCTTTCAGTTGTGGGTCTCAGGTAGCTTGCTTACGTGATAGGGAAGCAGCCTAATGCAGTTCTAACATGAGATCTGCATGCTACATTGCCATCACAGGCCACCAGCCCCCAACCACATCTCTTACTCAGGTCTTTGTTCAAATGTTAGTTTCTCTTCTCTTGTGTAAAATAAATATTCCTATGATTCTATTTTTCTTTGTCTCAGTATCAGTAATTAAAAATGTACATATATGCAAATCTGTGCATATAAGTATATTGGATGTATTTTTACTTTGTTTCACTTACTATCTTGCAAATTTCATGAAGAACTTTGTCATTTTCACCCCTTTGGTACAGGGTCTCACTACACAGTTTAGACTTGGTAGCAAGGCATGTGGTAACGGGGATGGAACCCAGGTCCTGGCACTTGCCAGGCAGGGGCTTAGACCACGGAGTTATCTCTTCAGCCATTTCACCCCTTTGATCCCTGTCACTTACAAAAGTGTCTGTCACAGAGTAAGCTCTGAATAAGAATATGCTGGCTAGAAGTCAGGAGAGAGTTACAATGGATACCAAACTTTCAAAAACCACAGAAGCCTCCTTTCCTAATGGTACAATTTTAGAACTTGAAAGTAAGGAAAGGTGTAAGGATATCTGCTGTTGCCTCAGAGTTCAATAACACAGCAAATGAAAACAATGGTTTTTGGAACAAAGACTGGAAGAGACAAAAAAAATTACATGTAAATTATGTGTACCTATGAGAAAAGCACCCAAATTTTTGGAAAATCTCTTAGAATGAATAAAAGGCCTGTACCAGGTATGTTAAAAAATAAGATGAAAATGCATGACCTATGGCACTCATAGGCAGAGTAATAATTGATTTGAAAATATAATGAATGATAATATACTATATTAATGAAAGCAATAACTACTAAAAAATAAGGGGATTGGAGAGTTAGCTCAGTTGTTTAAAGTGCCTGCTTGGGCAAACTCGGTCAGGTGCGGGAGATCATGGTTTTAATCCTCAATTCCACAAGCTGCACCAGACCTACCTTTAAGGCAGCCTGAGCTAGCCAAAAAAGAAAAGAAAAAAAGAAATCCTTCAAAAACAAATCTAATAAAAGTGTATAAGAAGTAGGGCTGGGGAGATAGCTCAGGGGCACACATGCCTGTCTGGCAAGTGTGAGGTCCGAGTTTTTTTTTTTTTTTAATGTATTTAGTACAGGGTCTACACTGCAGTGGTTGTCAACCTTTCTAATGCTGTGACCCCACAATACAGTTCCTCATGTTGCGGTGACCCCAAACCAAAAATTAATTTTGGTGGCTACTTCAAATTACTAATTCCAATAAATAACATTTCACCATGGCATAGCATGGGTTTAAATATGTATTTTCCAATGGCGTTAGGCGACCCCTGTGTTTTGGTCATTTGACCCCTGCCGGGGTCACTACCCACAGGTTGAGAACCGCTGGTCTACAGGGTCTACACAAATTGGACTCATAGTGATTCTCCCATTTTTAGCCTCCCAAGCACTGGGATTATGGGCTTGCGCCACTCCACCCTGTCTCAATTGCTGGATGAGCTCGCCTAGGGCATGGTGACAACATGGCACACTGGGGATTGAATTCCAGCCCCTGCACCTGCCTAAGCAAGTGCTTTAATCTGTTGAGCTATCTGACAGGACCTTACAAGAAGTTTTTGAAAAAATTGTAAAAAAATGTGTTAAGGAATCTGGAAAACCTGGAATGAAATGCTATGTTTGTGGATAAGAGCATGTAATTCCAGAATTCAACTTATATAAATTTTCTAAAATAAATAAAATTATGAAAGTCATAACAAAGTTTGTTCAAGCACTTGACAAGCTAATCCTAAAATTCATTTGAAAGAGTAAAATACAAAAACTGGCCAAGAAAACTTTGAACAGGAGTGAAATGTGATAATCCTGACCCAACATTAGTGGAGAATATTTATGATAGTGTCTTTTTATGGAAATACAGAGAAAGCAGTGAATAAAATAAATTTTATTCATAAATTTATACAGAAATTGGCCTATGGGAAACGGTGCAAAGCAGAGATTGCATCATAGATCAATATCAATATATGATAGGTGCGGCTACAGTAATTCATGTGGAAGATTCCTACGTCATGCAAAGCAAAAATCAATTCTAGCTGGCTTCTAGCTGGGGAGATAGCTCCGTGGCACAAGTGCCTGCCTAGCAACTGCAAGGCTGTGAGTTCGAACCCCAGTCCCTCAAAAATATAAAAATATAAAAAAATTTAAAAATTCTAGATGGCTTCTAGAAATATGAAACACAGAACTCAAATAAAATATAAAACTTCTATTATATATATTTCTTTAGTTTTCTAGTTGAGATACATTCTTACACCCAAGTCATGTACCAGAATATTTTTCCTACATCATTTGTAATAATAAAGTACTGTAAATAATCTTCAATACAGCAAATTAAAAATGGTCAAATATAATCATATGAAATACAACATAGCTGTGAAAAGGGCCAACCAAGCTATATATTCCATTGTGGATAAAGTTTAAGAAAAATGTAGAGTCGAATCAACTAAATAAGATTGAGGTGTGACAATATTTATTAAAAGTTTAAAAATAAAGAGTGAGGCTTCCATTGTTCAGGATCAAGGGTGCCATGAGGGGCAACAGAGGCTGGGGTCATGGGAAGCGTGCTTCGGCTCCCAAGGAGGCCCCAGAGGAGGGTTTCAGGTCTTTGGTCCCACACATCCCACACATCCCACTTGATTTCTATTTGTATGAAGTGGCCTTTCCCCTGGGTCAAGCCAGTGCCTGATGAAACTCCCTTCAGTGAAGCTCTGCTGAAGAGGCATCAGGATCTAGCTCTCAAGTCTGCTGAACAGGCTTCTATCCTTTCTCTGGTAAAAAAAATAAATAAATAAATAAAAATAAAGAACATGATTGACAATTTGATGGTGGCTCCAGGGACATTTGAAGTGCAAATCGAAGAAGTCCTACAGCTAGGATCCTATAAAAAGGGAACGATGATGACAGAACACAGCGTGGCCGACCTGGTGGTCATACTGAAGATTCTGCCAACACTGGAAGCTGTGGTTGCTGGGGAACAAAGCTGTGGAAAGCCTGAGAGCACAGGCTCCTTCTAAAGTTCTGACCATGCTGACTAATGAAACTGGTTCTGAAATCAGTTCTTCTGATGCTACAGTGAAAATTCTCATTACAATAGTGCCACCCAATCTTCGAAAACTGGACCCAGAGCTCCACTTAGATGTCAAGGTGTTGCAGAGTGCCTTAGCAGCCATTCGACATGCCCACTGGTTTGAGGAAAATGCTTCTCAGTCTACAGCTAAAGTTCTCATCAGATTGCTGAAGGACTTAAGGATTTGTTTTCCTAGTTTTGAGCCATTCACACCCTGGATCCTTAACCTACTTGGTCACGATGCTGTGATGAATAACTCTGCAAGACAGCCTTTGGCCCTAAATGTGGTGCACAGGCGTTGCTTGCAGGTTCTGGCAGCAGGTCTGTTCCTGCCAGGTTCAGTGGGTATCACTGACCCCTGGGAGAGTGGCAACTTCAGAGTACACACAGTCATGACCCTAGAGCAGCAGGACGTGGTATGTGACACAGCTCAGACTCTGGTTTGAATACTCTCATGTGGTGGCTTTAGGAAGATCCTGGGCCAGGAGGGTGATGTCAGCTATCTTGCTTCTGAAATATCAACCTGGGATGGAGTGATAGTTACACCTTCAGAAAAAGCCTATGAGAAGCCACCAGAGAAGAAGGAAGGGGAGGAAGAGGAAGAGAATACGGAGGAACGACCTCAGGGCAAGGAGGAGGAGAGCATGGTGACTCAGGAATGACCTCCTTTCCTCCCTTCCTCCCTTCCTCCCTTCTCCAAGGGGAAGGTTGGAGCCCAGGCTGGCTGCTAGGCTTTGCATGGCAGCATCTGTGGTGTAGGGGAGACAGCAGGTAGAGCAAGCTGCAGAAAGACACACTCTGCTGGGCTCTACACTGCCTTAGCAGCCAAGAGTCTCCCATTTGTGGCTCCCTCCACCCCTCTATAATGAAGGAGGATACCAGTTGTCTTAGTTAGTTTTTACTCGTTGCTGGGACAAATACCCAACACTCAAAATGAAGGAAGGAAAGGTTTATTAGCTCACAGTTACTGGAGGTTTCAGTCCATATTTGGCTGGTCCAAGGCTGAGTGGAGCAGGACAGAGAGTATCCAGTTCATGGTGGCAGAACAGCAACAAAATGGTGACAGAGGCAGCCAACCAAACATGGCAGCAGAGCAACAGCTACAGCTGAGTCTGTCTCTCTGTCACTCTTTACACCAGTATTTTGTCCTGATACTCTAGAACCCCCAATACCTGACAACCCCTGTAACCAGTACTTTGTTGTTGAAATGTGAGCTGTTTTACATGTCTGGAGATTTTTTTTCAAGAAAAACGCCTAACAACAATATGCAGTGTCTCAACTATTGCGAATGTGATACTAATATGTTTTGAAACTCTCATATTGTTATCTTATTAAAAGTAATAAAAATTAAAATTAAAAAAAATGATTAAAGTACTTCTTAGTTAAAAAAAGTTTAAAAATAAAACAGGTTATATTTATATAATTACAGATGTAATTCATTATGAAAACCATTCATAGGTTTATGAAACCATTTATGCAATTTCTTTTCAGGGAGAGAAGAAAGGAAAGCCATTTGAAAGGGATACATGGAAAGTTTAAACCATATTTATATTATTCTATTTATTTTAAAAATATTTGATCTAACTATGACAAAAATACTGAGATTTGTTGAAGCAGTGTCAGGTCCAGAAGGATTAAAATTAGCATTATTATAGTGATGCATGAATGCCTCTATTTATAGCAATACAATTCACAAGTTACAGTACAGAAATAGTATAAATGCC
Source organism: Myocastor coypus (assembly GCA_004027025.1). Taxonomy (NCBI): domain Eukaryota; kingdom Metazoa; phylum Chordata; class Mammalia; order Rodentia; family Myocastoridae; genus Myocastor; species Myocastor coypus. Next base: position 55,856 of record PVJA010006948.1, on the reverse strand, counting down.
CACCAAGAGATAAATGGATAAAGAACATGTGGCATATATCTGTATAGATCTATAGATCTATAGACATAGATATGCTATTCACAGAGATGAATGAATTCACAATCTGTAGGAAAATGGATTGATCTCGAGATCATATTAATGAAATAACTCAGAAAAACTTAAATACTGCCTGGCTTCTCTTCGTTATTTGAGAAACTCAAAATATAGCTAAAAGAGTAAAATGAAGAAGAGCTGACAGGAAGCCAGGAGTCCGACTTTGGGCCGGGGTAGAGGCAGAGGAGATGTGGGCAGCGAGACAGGATAAAGGATCATATGTATATGCCAATTTCCCAAAATGAATGTTATAATTATGTACCACAAACATGTGCAAATAAAAAGAAGTGTCAGACATAGAAATATTCACGATATTTTCCTTTACAGTTTTGTGTTCTGTACTCTTTTGAAACATTTTGATTTTAAAATATTTTCTTTGACAAGAAAATTCATCCAGGGCTGGCAGGATAGCTCAGCAGTCTAAAGCACCTGCTTCGGCAAGCTTAGGCAAGGACTGCAGTTTGATCCCCGGCACCACATGCTACACCAGCACTGCCCCCAGGGTAAGCTGAGCCGGCCGCAAAAAGTAATAACAATAAAATAAAATGTAAAAATCTTACAAAAAGAAAGAAAGTAAAGTTCATCCAAATGTTCAGTTTTTTCAAAATCACTGAAATGCCAATCAGTAGGCAACTAAAAAAAGCAAATGCTAGCACATATGCCAAGATTCAAAATGATACTTTATATTTATGTAATATGATAAGCAGTGTAAATGTTTTGCTGAATGGAAAAGTTTATAAAATAAATTTATAGGGGGCCCGGCGGGATGGCTCAGCGGTCTAAAGCGCCTGCTTGGGAAAGCTTGGGCAGCTTCAGCGACCACGGTTCGATCCCCGGCACCACATGCTGCGCCAGCCCTACCCTGGGGGTGGGCTGAGCCAGCCATAGAAATGAGTGAATAAACAAAGGTTCTGAAACAAGAAAAAAATAAAAAATTCTTTAAAAAAATAAATAAATAAATAAATAAATTTATAGTATGATTTTATATGCACCTAATATAGATATATATCAGAAACATTAAGTAAAAAAATTGTCTTTGCTTATGTTTAGGTATATAATAGATATTCCTTGTTATTTTCGTTACTTTTTAATGATCATATGTATTTTAATAGAAACAATACAATTATTGAAGCAGATGTTCAATTAAAATGAAAAACACACCAATTTTCACCTACTTAGCTTTTCACTTCATGTGTCGGTTTGTAGCACTGAGGACTGGTAAGGCTGCAGCTAAACTCAATCCTCCATCTCTGGTATGTTAGTCATGTGAGCCAGCGTCATGTGTCTTGACAAGTAATCTGGCAATATGACTATAACTAGGGCACACTTACCATAATAGGAAATTTATCCCAAGGAAATAATAAAAGAAGCACACAGAACACACAAAAGAGGACGTTTTTGTTATAGCGTATTTCATTGCGCTAAAGATCTAGAAACAACCTACATATCCAACAGCAGGGGTTGCTTTAATGGATGACAGCAATAAAATACCGCATGAATCATTTAAAAAACATGTTTGGATGATACTTTCTAAGATCCTGCCCACAAATTAGAATTATAAGATACACTTCCAGCGTAGCCCTCAGAAAATTATCCCTGAGATTACCTGAGAGGTTAGAAGATCCATGATTTTAGTTGTTAGATTTTCTGAATCATGTGACCAACACACATTTTATGATTTTTAAAAATAGAGTTTTAGTAAATAGAATAACCTTCATCTCTGATTCTTTCTTGTCCCCTTGTCCAGGGTCTTCACAAATGCAAGCAGAGGTAAGTGGTGCACAGGTCAGTGAACAAGAAAAGCAGTGCAGGAAGCAACGCTGCACTCCGCAGACTTGCCCGGCTTTATAATGACCCCTTCCTATCCACTGCCCTTGGCTTAGTAGACAGTGCTTTCCTCCTGGACTGGATTGTGACGTGAACAGATAGTATGTTTGTTTGCCCCAGGGGAAGGGTTAAACGCTGAGAAAAGGGAGTGGATTAAACAAGGAAGAAAAACTATCAATATGCCATAAAATATACATGCTATTTCTAATTTATTCCTGTCCATTTGAGGCAACATATCTAATGCATTACAAATATTTCTGGTAATACAGTGTTGCTATTCCCTTTAGTAATGCGCTTGTCTGTGACTCATTTGGACTCAGTGAATTACTGTTTTATTTAATGAAAAAAAGATAAATTGTGCTTGATTTGTATTTATTAATTTCTGTGAATTTGGTGTCTGACATTTATGAAAGCTTAGGCACATAATTTATCCTTTCTTTAATTTACAGCCAGAGAACTGTTTAAATATAATTTTAAATGATGCATAAAATGTTTCCTGACATATTTGTTTTTTTAATTTCTTACATGCAGATTTGCTATTTCTATGTGATGAACAAACACTGTGTCAAATTGTGGGGAAAGAAAAACGTTACCAGTTTAGGATTGCTTTATTAAATCTCCACTCTTATATTTCAGTGGCGGCAGGCTGAGTTTCCCAGAGGTTGCTAAGTTTAGTTGCGATAGCCGTCTAGTTCCTGCTAACTCAATTTGATTGGTAAGGCTTCGCAGGTGTGGTGATTTAGTGCAAAACCCAGAACAAAGTCTAAAAATAAATGTCATTTTGATAGCGTTCAGGGAAATAGAAGTTAAATGATAGATGAAATATGTTTCTTAGAGAAAATTATTATGTCTCTATTCATTTCCTAAGAAAATAGCTTTTATAATTAAGTAGATATTTTTCTTCATATTTATTTCTTAAAAATGCTTCTGAGTTTCCTCTTCTGGATTCCGGTCCCATCAATTCGGAAATCCTTTAAAAATCTGTCCAGCTGTTATTCAAGTAATGCTGATATCCTGAAATTTTACTTTTTGAATTTTTAAAGTAAACATAGGTTTTTGATTTTTTTTTTTTTTCTTTTAGTGTCAACCAGTTTGGTATGTTTTTATTAGGATGTATTAGAAAATAATCACGCTTTCATGAGCAATCTGTGAATAAACAACAGAGGGGTCAAAATGCTGCTCTTCCCTGACTTCTGTCATTAAAACAGATGTTCTCTGTGACCTTGGCCAAATGGCTCCACCCTCTACTCAGAAAGGGCCAACTTCTTCTCGGCTTTGATGGATGTCTGTGGCGGGGCTTGGATCATGTAGGGTGTTGTTTTTGTGTTGAAATTGGGTAGACAATTCTCATTTAAACTTGCTCTATATACTTCCACCCAAACACAGTTCTAGTTGTTTTTTTTTTAAGATATTCTCATTAATTGGGTATTTCAGATGTGCTCCCCAATCCCAGCCGCGATAGCTTCAAGTATATGACGGACTTGCTGATGTCAGCAGCAGGAAATGATACCGCTGACACCAGCCGACAGGACCCTAATTACTAGTCATGTGGCTGGTGCCTGCTTAAGGAGCTATTCAGCGAGTTATGATTTAGAAAAGCTGGAGAGCACTAGGGCTGATTTGTAAAGATATATCGAATATGAAAATACCACAGAAGTTCTCAGATTGATCCTCATGACAGAGATCTGTCTAATTAGGAAGCGGCTATTTTAATACTAACCCACAAAAAAAAAAAAAAAAAAAGCCCAGCTGGAAGAAGAGAATTTATGGGGAGACACAGAGCCGTCACGGGTGCCCTTGACAGCCAGTGCAGTCTAAGCATGTTTCCCCGGTTTAATCAATAGCTCCTGCAGGACGATCCCGCCCACAAATGGGTCCGTGCAGTCCTGGGGGTTGGGGTGGGGGCGGAGGGCGAGTCAGCGTGGACTTTCTAGCGGGCCTCACTGTCCTCCTTTCACAGGTGAGGCTTGTCCATGCGCTGGCAGCTTCCTTCCTGGTCACCAAGTGGCAGCGCTCTGTCCTGGATGCCTGAGATGTCCCCCTCGGCCATTTGGGTGAGGCAGGACAGCTCTGGGAGGAAGAGCTTCCAGTTCCGGGGTCAGCCCCTAAGGCTCGAAGGAAGAAGAGCTTACCGCTAAGTCCCAGGTGTGCTCCGTAAGGACTGACCGACTCATCCTTGAGGCATGTTTGAACAACACAACAACTGTAGCTTGCCTCTGAGGTGAAAACAGAAATCTGCTTGTGGATCTGCCAGATGCGAGAAGCGCCAGGCCCTCCTCCTGCTGTGATTCTCTGTGGAGCAGAGGCCAGGTCCACACGAGAACACCTTCACAGGGAAAAGCAGGGGGCAGAAGTGCTGCCCTGGGTACCTGTGTCTGCTTCTTTCTCTTGGCCTCAGCCTCAGAGGTGCCACCTGGTCCCTGAGATGCGCACGGCGGCCAAGCACGCTGCTGCTGGGGACTGAAGCCTGCTCCCCACCTCATCTTGGTAAAAGAGACAGAGCAGGGGCGGAGGCGGTTGGAAAGCGCTTGCTTGGGTTGGTGTGCGCTTTGTGGCCGCTCACGCCAGCAGGGAGCAGGTGATAGACTGGCGGGTCACGAGGCTAGCTCAGGAGCAGGAGCAGGTAGATCCCCTGGACCTCGGGGTCGGCTCCAGAGCAGGAAGCCCTGGCCCAGCTGGGCTGACTCCCAGCTCGAGGAGCACAGAGAACACGCACCGCCAAGCCATGGCACGACCAGGAGCCAGCCACACAGTCTGGTGGCTTCCGATTTCTCCTGAATTCACTTCCTAATGTGTGGCTGATGCCATGAAGCCTAGGATGATCCTCCAGGGTTGTGCCTCAGTGTCAATGTCACAGACCCCTGGGAGGGGAGCCTGTGGGCCACCAGGCCATGGAGGCCTAGGGTGGCGCCTTGGCTGTTACCCTTCAGGGCTGGGGAAAGCTCTGGGCACCCAGCAACTGGAAGGCAGTGGAGTGCTGTGAAACTTCCTCGGGACACGGGCAGGGCCCTGGCAGAGGCAGTGGGGAAAAACAAGGCTTCTAAAATCTGGTGGTTTCCATCAAGGAAGATAAGACGCTCGAGCTTCAAAGGAGAGGACGTGTGATGCCGAGATGTCTGCAGTGTCGAGGAGAGATCAGCTCTGGGATCTCCCCAGCGTGGCACCTGCTGCACGGGGGCCTCTGCTCTACACAGTGCCTCGGAGGTCAGGATCTGGAGCTTGGCTCCTGAGAGCTGTTAGACTCCCGTTACCCAAAACTCACCAAGCAGAGCCAAAACCGTGGAAGCCAATGGGCTGACATCTCATTCACCTTCAATCGGCAGAGCTCCACCAGAGTCCCAATTATAATACAAAGAGGAATTTTAAATGGAGATTCAAAAATATGGATGCTATTAAGAATCATTCCTCAAAATTAACTCTAGGGGCTAACTTCTCTGCTGAAGAGTAGGGTCATGCCAGTGGGGTAGCTGAGAAGAAGACTGTTCCCAAGTGTCTTCTGTCACCAGATGTGGAATACATGCAGCATCTGGAAATAAGGTCAGAGTCGGGCTGTCCTGGTTCATATCTCACCCTACCATTATACCTGCTGTGTGACCTGAGGGAGATATTTAACCTCTCTGAGCCTTGGAACTCTCAGCCATAATAGTATCTACTTTACAGAATTTGTAGAATTAACTGTAAAATATACAAAGTCTCTATATAGTACCTGGCACATATTTAAATGTGGGTTACCACTAGAGTTGCAAGCAAGAAGTCTTTCAGTGGACACAGAGTTATTCCTTAGGTTTGCTAATAGCTTTCAGCAAGTTTTACACGGTTTTTAGAAGCCATTGGTTTCCTTAAGGGATCTCTGGGCTGGGGAGATAGTTCAGTAAGAGGAGCACTTGTCTGGGTAGTGCAGGTTCCTGAGTTCAATCCCCAGTACCACACACACACACACAAAAAAAGTTTTAAGGGATCCCTGCAAATCCTACCACTGTTCAACACAGCATCTACAGCCTGCCACACTGTAGCACATACTTAAGCTTTACAATGAGAGAAGACCTTATGTTAAATGTTCTTACCAACTCAAACCCAGCCAGATTAAACCATCATAGCAAAAATATTCACAATAAAGGGGACAGGAGGAAACCTTAGATGGTAATAGGTATCTTTGTGGTGATTGTGTCTTCACTTGCCTATACGGGTCTCCAACTCATTGAGATGTCTATGTTAAATATGTACAGTTTTTAAGATGGCAATCATGTTCCAATAAAGTAGTTCAGTAAAAGACTTTTTCATCTGTGGGCCAGGGCTTGAACCCAGGCTCTCCCATATGCCAAGCAAGTGCTCTACGACTGAGCTGCATACCCAGCCCTTTTTATATTTTAACTTGAGTCAGGATCTCACTAAGTTGCCAAGGCTGGTCTTAAGCATGTAATCCTTCTATCTCAGGTGGAATGGCAGCTTTCTATCACTGAGCCTTGCTGGAGGAAGTCCTTACTGTTGAGCTAAGGGCACTGTTGTTTGCCCTGGGGAAGGGCCATACCTCTTGCTCCTCCCCTTCTCCTGATTGTACTTACAAAGACAAAAAACAGCGCAGCTGCAGAATAACTTGGGCAAGGCATTGGGAAAACAGTCACCCAGGGCCAGCAGGCTCCAGTGTCACATGCGTCCCTAAAGCATGGAATAGGAGTGGGGCAACTGCTCGTGCTTGATGGCACAACAGGCAGCAGCCATAGACTTTCTTGTTAGCAGGGTATTTTCCAGGGTTGCACAATCAAGAACATCTTTAAGTATTTGGCCTGGAATGCAGGCTGGAATTCTGCGAACTCTGTCTCGCTTCTAACTCGGGAGCAAAGCAGCCAATCAAAACCACCGTCAGATTTAGTCCTGATCAGTGAAGCATGGTCCTTGGTGGGACCCAAGATACCAAACCATCCAGGAAGACAATGGGAGTCCTTGAAGGAGAAGGACGTGGGTCTGTCAGTAAGCTCCCACACACGGAGTGGGCGGTTAGAAGAACTCTCAGCTGCAAATGCGTTGGAAAAGGTGTTGCCCAGAAAGACCCAAAGAGAATCAGAGGAGTCCTTGAGAAGTGCTTCAAAGCTCTCCCAACAAAAGGTAGACACAGAGGAAGCGGGCGCCAGCCTGTCAGCAGCCAGAGCGCCAGGACGCCTACCAGAGGAGGAGGGAGAAGCTCGCGCTGTGCTCTCAGAAGTCATGGAGACTCCGAGACTCCTCTAGAGACTCCGAGAGTCCCTTGAGCGAGAGGTTGGGCTCACTAGCTGTTAGAGGATACATTTCCAGTCCAACTTGCTCTAAATATTGAGAGAGAGAGAGAGAGAGAGAGAGAGAGAGAGAGATGTTTCAGTTGGGAAAACACAACTTTTAATGTTCCTTAAAACTTGTTCGCTATCCGTTCACAGTCCCTGGCAAGCAGCTCTCCCGCACCAACACGAAGCCAATTAACATTCCTTGCCGCTGCTCTGTCATAAATCATCGTTAACTCAGGGAAGGCGCGTGAGTGAAGAGCTGCGAGACGCATTCTTCCAGCTCGGTGTGTGTGTGTGTTCCTAGCCCGCACATTTGATTTCCCAAGCCCAACGCCCTTTTCTGGTCTTCAGAAGCATGGAGCAGTGGGTGCAATGATGAAAGTTGGCACAAGGTTGACTAGGTGGGACCCAGGCCTGTGCCTGGGAGCTGGTGACTCAGTAAGAGCACATCTGGTGGAGTGGTGGCAGGAACAACCTGACTAGAGTGGGTTTAGGGGACAACAGGAGAGTTGAGCTGCGATCAGCAGGAGCAGGCTATGCTATCCTGCATTTTGCTGGAAAGGGACAAAGACAGGCTACAGGGAACTTAGAGGAGGGTTCTCTTTGCCTCATGGAAGAACAGCAACAGGTTTGTCCCATACAGAGGGGACAATTCATCCATAGGCACAATTGAAAATCTTGGGTTAGCTAAGTCAATACAAGGAAGACTGGGATAAGACAGTCCATTTGGTACACAGGGGAAAGGTCATACAGCTAAGCCATGGTATGTAAGCTGGACAGGGTGCTGAGGAGGGGTGGCCACGTAGGGTTACAGAATTAAACTTCTGGTAGTGTAGAAGAATCATTTGCACTGGGGCACCAGAGGGAATGAGGTGAAAAGATAATAGATTATGGTAAGGAAGGGATATTTGAGATGTTAGCAATTTTTGTTTCCCTATTTGGTTTTGTTTGAAAACCAGTTTCACCTCGTAGACTAGCCATAGACCCACTGGGTAGCCCAGACTGACCCTGTCCTCCTGGGGGCTGTCCTGCCTCCAGTGTGTGTGACAGCAGGGCCAGGCTGGTACTGCAATAGATGGTGATGAACAGATGAAAGGTACAAGCACAGAAATGCGCAGCAGAGGTTGGGGGAAGACAAGGCCTCTGGGAAGGTGGGTCAGTATGGTGGGAAGAGTCCCTGGGTGTTGAGGTCACTGGATCAAGACCGGCTTCAGAGGGAGGGTGGTGAATGGCCGGCACCTCCAGGGAGTGTGGGCAGGGAATGCAGGGAAATTTTAAGTCCAGTGCTTTCAGAAAGAAGAGACGGAGTGTGGCTAGAAGCAGCAGTGCGGAACACGGAGAATATCTGCTCATTCCACCTTTGACTCCATCCGGAGAAGGATTAATAGCTCCAGACCACCCGAGAGTGCTGTAAGGGGAGGACGCGACCTCTGGGGGAGCCATCTATCAGCTCAAGAAAAGTCAAAGAACATGCTCGGGAGACACCGGGACTAGGGGCCAAACTGTAGGGAGCAGGCCACCTGTTTCTGCAAAGTTTTTTTCTTTTTTGGGGGGCGTGGGGCTAAAGAAACGCCTGCTGGTTTCTGCGTTATCTACAGTTGCTTTTGTGCTTAGGCCCAGAAAGCCTAGAACTTTTGCCTTCTGCTCCTTTGCAGAAAAAAAAGTTGCCCTGAAGTTTCTGTCAGGATTTAAGGCATGATTATTGACCTTCAGTTCTCAGAGGCCACCAGAAAAGAGTTTCAAGAGAAAGAAGTGAGAAATGGAGACTGTAGGAGATGACATACGGCCTGGGGTAGTGGCACACAACTGTAACCCCAGCCATCTGTGCTAGGCTGAGGCAGGAGTATCACAAGTTGGAGGCCAGCCTGGGCAACTTAGGGTCTCAAAATAAATCATTAAAACTCAAAAGGGCTGGGGATGTAATATCTATCTATCTATCTATCTATCTATCTATTTATCTATAGATAGGTAGATAGGTACCTCCAACTTGCAATACTCCTGCCTCAGCCTCCCACAGATGGCTGGGATTACAGTTGTGTGCCACTACACCACGCTATATATATATATATATATATATATATATATATATATATATATATATGCATGTGGTCAGACCTGAGAAGAAATCACAGCACACACAACTTTATTTTGCTGGGTGCAGTGGCACACGTCTGTAACCCCAGCCGTCTGGAGGCTGAGGAAGGAGGATTGCTGTGAACTCAAGCGCAGCCTGGGCTACAAACGGAGTTCAAGGTCAGCCTGAACTACGTAGCAAGATTTTGTCAGTAAAACAAGCCAAAAAGTTTCTTTGTTTCAACACCAGAGGAACAAAACATCTTTCAAACAAGGCAAATGGATGCAGAAGCTGTGCCTCAGCAGAATTCCCCGCCTAGGTCCTGCCCTGCTCAGAGACCTAAGCCAGCGGCTTGCCACTTGCCGTGTGTGTTGGCTAAGTGTGTTCTCTCCCTGATGTCGCCTCCAGGGACAAGCTGGTTGGTTTTGCTTCTCTGAATCTTTTCTAATGCAGTGAGCTCCTTCAGAGCTATTCCTGTGTCACATCTGGATGGAGAACGGGACAGAGCTGAGTTGCATTGATTCGTATTATTTAATGTTTCATGTCTGTTTGGATAGTTTCTTTTAAACTGTCTTAAATACTTTGTTGAATAGTAATGTTAATTTTCATTTAATCATGCATGTATCAAACATTTACTAAGAGACTATATTTAATGTTTTATAGAGAGGCTGCCAAACCAAATAAAGCCTAGTCACTGACCTCATTTTCATTTCTTTTTATGGTACTGGGGATAGAACTCAGGACCCTGCACTTGCTAGGCAAGCACTTGTTCTACTGAGCTATCTCCCCAGCCCCTCATTTTCAAAAAAGAAGTGAGGGCAAGGTAGGAATGGATTGTGAAGGAAGAGACTGTCTCATGATTTCAAACAAGGTTCTTGGAAAGACTATTATGCTGACGCCTTGCGGGTATGCAGGGAGACAGCAGAGCAGTGGTCACTAGGAATCATCCACTGGGGACAAGCACCATGCGTAACATCGTTTTCTGTTTTGATAAGATGACTCGTCTAGTGGACCAAGGAAGTGATAGAAATCGGCTGGCTTAAGCAATGCTTGAGTCTCTCATACCATCCTCGTGGAGTTACGGGCAGATGAATGATGAATTGTGAGTAGGGGCTCAGGTATTCGGGCCTTTCTGCCTGCCCTCTGCGTTCCTCTTTTCCTTCTTCCTTCTCTCCCTTCCTTCCTCCCTCCCTCCCTTCCTCCTTCCCTCCCTTTTTCTTCCTTCCTTCCCTTCCTCCCTCCCTTCTTCCCCTCCTTTCCTTCCTCTCTCCCTCCTTTCCTCCCTCCCTCCCTTTCCCTCCTTCCATCCTTCCCCTCCTTATGCTAATGTCACCCCATGAGCAATGTGCACTGCACCATGCACAGAGCTAGGGATAAACGCACAAGCAGTCTTTGTGCAGGTGACAGCCTATGCCAGGGGCGAAAGGTACCACATGAACTACATGCAGAGAACGGCTGACCCACCAAGGACGTACCAGGGATGTTGCCCCATGGGCTGATCTAAGTCCAGCAGGAAGCCTCTAGCACTTTGGGAAGTATACTTAGTGCTGCACAGGCTTTATAAGTGAGTTGGATGATGTAGAAAACATCACAATACTGGAGGGGAGTTAATTTATGTTCATTTATTTTATTTATTTTTTATTTATTTTTTTATTTTTTTTTTTGTGGGACCAGGGTTCAAACTCACGACCTTGCACTTGCCCAGCAGGCACTTGTGCCTCGGAGCTATCTCCCCAGCCCCTATGTTCATTTATTAAATAACATGCAAACTCATTTTCAAATAGTTTAAAAGTGTTAGATAATTCAAAATTATATGAAGGTTTGGTAGAAAATAGAATAAAATATTTGTGGACTGATACAGAAATGATTATGTTTTCAGCTATAAAGAAATGCAGACAATTTAAACAGGAAAGACTGGCAAATGACAGATTTGAATAAGTAAAAATTTAAAATGTCCATACAAAGCAAAAGCAAAATAATATTATTAACCCTGAAGAGGGGGAAAAAAATCAGACTGTGAAAAAGATGTTTAATCAAACACAACAGAATAATATCTATAATACATTAAAAAAAAAAAACTAGATGCGGTTTTATAAGAAAAAATGTAAAGACTAAAAACAATAATTCAGAGAAGAAAAAATTCACATATTGAACACCTCTGCTCTGCAGAGGGGTAAGAGTCTCTGGGAAGAAGTTCTCCTCCAAACGGGAGGTTCCATCCAGTAGAAGAGACGCCTGTCTCCCCAAGGAGCCTTCCCCGAGACCCGTACCCACTTCCGTGGCACAGGGCTCTCTCTCGTGCCCCTGTGATAGCCTTTGTGCATTTCTTCCTTGTGCTTATTGTTGCGTCCACTAATTACATGTTGGAGTGCTGATCTCCCCTACCAGATTAGAAGTCTCCTGAGAGAAAGATTCCCGTCTTGTATCTTTATGTTTTCAGAAGCTGCTACCTGCAAGGCGCCAACACTTGTGATATAGGAAACACAGTGGGATGTGGGTTCTCTGTCTGAGGCAGTGGGTCCTCTGAGGTAGGACATGGCGTGATTGGAGCAAAACAAAGAATGAAGCAAAGTGAAAACCCCTGGCCATGGCTCCGGAGAGCAGGCCTTAGCTGCCCTCCCCCCACCTCAGGGAGAGCGAGGCCCTCGCAGCAGACCTTGGCCTGCTCCTGCCAAGCCCTTCATCCTGCACCCCATCCCCTGTGAACACCAGCAGCCTGTGCAGTGCATCTGTCTTGGACCATCAGTGGCTTTGTCTTGACCTTCATTCTGTGTGCATCAGCTGCCAGGAGCTCAGGAAGCCCAGGGCTCTCTCCGTCTCTAAGATCTCATCCACATAGGTAGGAGGCTGCCACTGTGTCCCAACTTCCAAATCCATGCACAGTCTGTTTTGCTTTGCCAGCTGAAATCAGCCATGGGAGGTGCCAACTGCACAGGGGCCGATGAATTTGGGCAGGCTGTGTCCCCAGAGTCCACCTCGCCTGGCTGCCTGTGTCTCTCTTGCTGGGACTCAGTGCCTGTCGGGCAGCCGTCTCTTTCAGCCTGTCCTCGTGGTATCCCTGTAACTATGCTCTCCTTGGACTGCGGACCGCAACGGCTCCTGCTGGTTGTGTGCCTCTGGGTGCTCCATCACCTTCCCTTGCGTCCACCTTTACAAACAATCCTTTTATTTAACTCTTTCCAGTAAATAAAATAAAGCAGGTGTCATCTGTTTCCTGCTGGGTATCTGGGCGATCCTGCTGAATATTCAGTTGTTGAATGAATGGATGAATGCACGCAGGTATAGATGCATGCATGAATGAATAGATGAATGGATGAGTCTCTGAGAATACTGAACACCAGAAAGCATTCTTTCCAGTCAAGCTGGTGGCTAGAGGGACAGAGGACACTTTCCCACTTGGGGAGGCCGACTCTGGAAGCCAGGAAAGCAGAAGCACCACCTGTCAACGAAGTGAAGATAGGTGGGCAATGGTAAGACTCTCTGCCAGCCCCCAGGCTCGAGAAGCAGGGCAGTGTGGCATGCTGTGGTTGTCAGTTCTCAGAGTGGAGCCGGAAATAACAAAATACCAGCTCCCCACTCCCTCCTTCCTAGGTGTCCTCTGCCCCATCCCACTGTTTTTCCATGGCCTGCATGAGCACCAGCAATTGTCGCCATCCAAGAAATGAGATGAAGGCAGCTTTGATCGTGAGACATCTGCACAGTCAGCGAAGCTATTTAACTGTAGTGAAACTAATATTCTCACGGACTTGGGTAACATTATAAATCAATACAACTCTCTCCAAGAGTTCCATGGCAATACAGACTGCATTTTAAAGCAAATGTCATATCTCATGGCTCTGCGATCTCATTTCTAAATGTTCATCCTCAAAAAAGTTGGCGAAGGCAAATTGCTAATGCAGCGTGGTTCCCTGTGTTGAGCAATGTATACTGTGTAGTGTTTAGTTGAAAAGAACAAAATATAAAAATGTATGTACAGTGGGCAGTGGTTATAAAAATAAATATGCACACAGGCAGAATCTAAGGCAATGGATGGAAATGAAAACAGGATCAATAGAGTGAAAATTTAAATTATTTTCCTAAACATCCACAACATCTTTATGATCAAATGTAAAAATAAAATCCATGTTACGTTTTAAGCGATAGACCCTAGGAGTCACTTTCTCTCCCCACAGAGCATCTTCCAAGCCTTTACTGGTTTTCTCAGTAAAAGTCCCACACAATTCCCTCCCCATAGTCTTTAACATTCTGTATATCTGACCTCAGCCACCTCTTGAATCTCATCTGTTGACCCTTTCCACTGTCCTCTAACGTTCCAGCCACTGGGCACTTGATGTTCCTTGAAAATGCTAAGCTTAATCCTGGTTTAGTGTCTCAGCACCTACCATTCCTCTGCTCTGCAATGCACTTCTAGATAGCAATGTGGCTGCTTTTCCTTGTGCCTTAAAAATGACTTCTTGGGGCCGTCAAGTAGCTCAGTGGACTAAGCACCTGCTTCAGCAAGCACAGGGATCAGGGTTTGATCCTGGGCCCTGCGTGCTGTACCAGCCCCACCCCCACGGGCACACTGAGCAGGTGACCTAACTGGGCGTGGTGGTACACTCCTGTAGCCCCAGCGCTGGGGAGGCTGAAAACAGGAGGATCACTATGAGTCTGAGCTGCATAGTGAGACCCTGTACCAAATACTTTTTAAAAAATACATTTTAGAGGAACACTGTTTAGCATCTGCCCGATGAACGCTGCTGGTTCCCCCTATGGAGACTCCTGAGAGGCAGATACTCTTTCATTCTATGGAAAGTAAGCCAGGCACATAACTCAGGAGCAGCCTAGCAGCTCCTGACTCTGGAGGGTAAGAGTAGGGTGCACAAGGCAGGGGCCCTTACAGTTCTGTGGCTTCAGGAGCCCAGTGGAGTGCCCATGGGAGACGGTTGTGAGCAGTGGGGCCATGGACTGTGGTTGTGGCTAACAGGTGGTGAGTTGGCACACAAGCTACCATAAGATTTTGTGATAGTATTTTGCCTCTGTTATAGTCCTCTGAAGCTGGCTTCCAGAGCCAGTGTGTCAGAGCTACTATGTAACAACCTGCAACTCTTGCAAGAAGTGTCTTTTCTCCTTAATATGTTTGTCCATTTTCTGTTTTTTTTTTTTTTTTTGTTTTGTTTTGTTTTTGCAACTGAGACTCATACAAAGGACTTTTCTGAAAATCCAAGCTAAAGCAGCCACTTCTTTACCTTGGTTATTTGGTTTTATTGTTTCATAGCAACTACCGCCTTCTGCACTGTATATTTTTGTGTCTCTAAAATCCATATTTTGGAATCCTAACCTCCCTCCCTCGTGCAATGATAGGAGGTGGTAATAACTGTGGGTAGTGCCCCAATAAATGGGGTGAGTGTCCTTATAAAGGAGCTTAGGACTCTCGCTTCTCCCTTCTGACATGGTAGGGACACAACAGACAGTCTGCCATATATGAGCCAGGAGCACAGCATCACAGCAGCCTGAACCTGCATGCACCTTGGTTTCAGACTTCTCAGCTCTCAGCAGCATGAGAAATGTTTCTATTGTTTTCAAGCTACCCACACAACAGCATTTTGTTACAGCAACCCAAATGCACTTAGATGCTACCTGAAATAATTCACTCACATATCTGCTTATGGAATATTCTCTTAACCTTTAAATATCAGCTCATAAGAGCAAGATCTGTGTTTGTTGACCCCATTTCATCTAGAACAGTGTTGGACATGTATTTGACACTGATAACTATTCATTTTGTAAATAGACAATTGAGTGGACGACAAAGCAAAATTCAGAAATATCTAAAATATTTAAGGTCTAAAATTAATATGAAGGAATTTAACAGAATAAATATAAGGTATAACCTCACTGATCACACACAAGTCTAAAATTAAGGAGATCTTACTTACCAAGAATTGAATAAGAAAATCAAAAACTCATAGTTGTAGTAGACTATAACCTCAGCAAAATTAGCTAGTAAAGAGAGAAAAACAATCTTGCTTTATACTGAAAGGAAAGTAGGGAAACGAGTAGCCTAAATATATGAGGAGTTTCTTTTAAGATGAATTAATAAGGACCAGACTTACCTTCTTACCTTGAACTACTAAAACTATTGAAAAAAAATATGTGAAATGGGCTTTCAGACATTGGACCACAGGGAGTACAGAGAGGTGATCGCTGAGACAGTGAAACAAACAAAGTGTCCTTTCCAGGTGCCCAGCGTACTACCTGGGCACAGAGCAGGCAGGAGGACTCAGGCATATCGTGTCAATCTCCCTAGGTTGAGCAAATGGAATCAGAGGTTTGGACAGGTTGAGGTAATGATGTTCATGGGATCGTGGTACTGGGGAGAAGAGACCTACACAGAGAAAGACTCTCAAAGGTCTTCTGAGTGTATCCTTTAAGTCACCAGTCAAATACTGATTGGTTCACCTGTGTAAGAGATAAACCAGGGTTTTGGAAAACATAGCTCAAAGAGCATAGAACTCAGAGCAAAATTAGTCCTACCTTAAAAGTTACATGGTCCTTTCTAGCAGGTTTAAAAGCAAAACTTGAAAACACTAAGGCATTTTTTCAATTAACTAAAATATGTCCTCAAGTAAAGGGCGATAATTATTAAAACATTAAGCAAAATATTCAGAACCCAATCAAGTAAAATGTGCAATGTCTAGCATCCAATCCAAACTTGCCAGATATGCAAAAAAGCAGGAAATGACAACACCACATGAAGAAAAATGACAATCGCTAACTTGCAGTTAGTCTCCAAGTGATTTAGGTGATATTATTACTAGCAAGGTCCCTGTAACCATATTCCATATGTTCAAGAAGGTTAAAGTATATTGAGGCGAGAAATGGATGATAAAAAGCAGGGAGAAATTAAACTTTTAGAGAGAAAAATTAATATTGGGGATGAAAAATAAATGAGATAGGATTAAAAACAATTTGCCGGGTGTGGTGGCGCATACCTGTAATCCCAGCACTCGGGAGGCTGAGGCAGGAGGATTGGTGCAGGTTCGAGACCAGCCTGGGCTACAAAAGTGAGCTCAAGACCAGCCTGAACTGCACAGCGAGACCCTGTCTCAAAAAGACAAAAAAAAAAAAAAAAAAAAAAAAAAAAAAAAAAAAAAAAAAAAAAAAAA
>PVJA010006948.1:0-39359 GCA_004027025.1 Myocastor coypus | reverse complement strand
GGCGCTGGGTAAAGACTGGCTCACAGATGGTGCTGTTTTGTATCCTCAGACAGTAGGAGCAGTCAGCCCTCCATGGCCCTATTTTAAGGACAACAACCTCCTTCGTGACTTCGCTCCTCTTAGGACCTGTCTTACTTACTTTTCTCTCTTTGCTGAGACAAAATTATTTCGCTCCATTTGTCGAGTTTCCATTTAATCGACTGGCTCCAAGGCAGGGTGGCATGGCACAGGGGCAGCACTTCAAGGTGGCAGAAGAGAGCAAGAGCAGAAGGGGCAGAGCCAGCCTCTTTCCCTCCCTTGCATCAATCATACTTCTGCTGCCCGCCCACGCCCACACCATCTGGGGGCCCTCTTCTTCCACAAGCTGAGCTGAGGATATTTACTAAGCGAAGTCCGGGCTCCTGCTGAATCGCTTAGTTAAACTTTTAAACTTCTCAAATAGACACAAGGAGCAACGTCCTGGAGGTGAGGGCATGTCCTCTTCACCCCAGCATGTACACCTGCTGTGGTGCTGAGGTAGGTTGCCAGACTGCACAATGACATGATTCATCAGCCTCACAATACCGTAACGCTGATTGTCTGGTTTTAACATACGAACTTCGGAGACACGTCATGCAGACATGGCAACTGGTGGACTTGGAGACATAGCAATAAAGTTTATTAGAAGTGAAACCAGGGCCCAGCGGGGTGGCTCAGTGGTCTAAAGCACCTGCTTGGGAGCTTGGGCGGCTTCAGGGACCGCGGTTCGATCCCCGGCACCACATGCTGTGCTAGCCTTTCCCTCAGGGCGGGCTGAGCAGGCCATAAAAAAATGACTGAATAAACAAACAAATAAAGGTTCTGAAACAAGAAAAAAATAAATAAAAATTAAAAAAAAAAAGTGAAACCAAAAAATGACTGAGAAAGAATAGTGTCGGTGAGCTGTGGCAGAATTTCAAGCTGCCTGAAAATAAATGTACTTGAGGTCTCTGAAGGACAAACATGAAAGAAAAACATCTATGATGATCTAGTCATTGTAAATTTACAAATTTTATGAAAATTATAAATTCAGAGAAGTAAGCAGTTCAGCAAAACAACAAATGAAGGACACTTTATAATCAATTCACTTAAAAGCAGTAATAGAACAGCTCAGAAGCTGCAGTGGGGAAGAGCTGTCACCTATGGAGAGACAAAGAGAAGAATTTTTGGAAACTTTTGTTGGAAAAAAGAGAAGTCAGAAGACCACAGAGAACCCTACTTTAAGTACTGAATTTTAGAAGAATATATTTTAATCTAGAATTTTATAGGTAATAAAAATATCTTTTGAAAGTAAAGCAAAACTACTTTTTCAGATGTAAAATTAATGACCAGTATACCTGTCCTACAGCAAGTTAACCCAGAAGGAAAATAACAGAGGGCAACTTGTGCCCTCACAAAGGCATGGCAAGTATCAGAAATTGTAAGTATGCTGGTAAATACGAGAATTTTCTTTTAAAAATTTTCTTAAAATGCAACTGACTGCTCAAAGCAGAAATAATAATGTGATTGCAATAAACTTAAACATAAAATGTTGAACAATAGAGTAAATACTCAAAGAAAAAATAGAAGTTCAGTATTGTAATATTGTTGGCTTGAGGATCGTATTATTGAGGAAGCCACAGACTCAGAGAAAATATTTACAAGGTATATATCTTGTGTTTACCATATAGGAAGGGCTTTTGTAATTCTGTAATAATAAGAAGAAAGCCAATCCATTATTGGTAAGGATTTGAATGGGTAACAGTCAAGAAGATATAGAGTTGGGAATATACTTAGCGTCAGTGCCATCAGGGAAACAAAATAAAGTCGTAATGCGGTGCCACTTCACATACTCCAGAATAGATTAAGTGAAAAGGACAGGCCATCGCCAGTGTTTATGATCTGAAAGGGCACTGGAAATCCTTATTCACTGCTGGTGGCAATGTAAAATGGCACCACCATTTTGGAAAAACAGATTGGCAGTTTCTGAAAAGGTTAAGCACAGATCTCTCCCTTGGCTCTTCCATTCCACTTCTAGATAGTCACCCAATGGAAATGAGAGATATGTCTTCATAAATAAATGTTTATAGCAGCCTCATTCGTACTGGCAAGAAGGTGAAAACAATCCCGATTGCCACCGAG
Organism: Myocastor coypus; assembly: GCA_004027025.1. Classification (NCBI taxonomy): domain Eukaryota; kingdom Metazoa; phylum Chordata; class Mammalia; order Rodentia; family Myocastoridae; genus Myocastor; species Myocastor coypus. The sequence continues at coordinate 37,220 of PVJA010006948.1, read as the reverse complement.
AGGCGAATGGGTAGGCAAAATGTGCTATATCCATGTAATGGAATACTGTTCATTAATAATAGTTGCAAAACATCTATGTGTGCAGCAACATGACTGAATTTCAAAATAATTGTGCCAAGCAAAAAGTCAGATAAAGGAGAGAACATGGATTTGGTTTCATCTGTGTAAAGTTCTAAGAGATGCAAAGCAATCACTACTGACAGAAGCTGATCAGTAATGGCCTGGGATGGAAAGAAACACAGGAGGGTGAGAAAGAGGATTCATACAGGGATGCAATACATTGTTTTTGTTATGATGGGTTGCTGGATTTTTTTTTTTAATTTTTTTATTTATTTATTTTTTTCTTGTTTCAGAACCCTTATTTGTTTATTCACTCATTTTTGTGGCTGGCTCAGCCCGCCCCAAGGGCAGGGCTGACGCAGCATGTGGTGCCGGGGATCGAACCGCGGTCCCTGAAGCCGCCCAAGCTTTCCCAAGCAGGCACTTTAGACCACTGAGCCATCCCGCCGGGCCCAAAATTTTTTTTCTTTTTCTTTTTGAGACAGGGTCTTGGTATGCAGTTCAGGCTGGCCTTGAGCTCACTTTTGTAGCCCAGGCTGGTCTCGAACTCACACCGATCCTCCTGCCTCAGCCTCCCTAGTGCTGGGGGTTGCTGGATTTTTACTTACGTAAAAGCTCATCAAACGGTACAGTTAAATTTTGCAGTGCTTGTACAACACTTATACTTCAGTACAGCTGTAAGAAAAAGCATAGCATACAAAGAGAGGTACTGCTGGATCCTGCCGCCATTCCTGAAGAGACTGCACTTTCCCTTATAGGACAAGGGTGCTATGCCGGCTCCTGTATGAAAGACTGAGAAGGAGTTAGACTCATTTAGGGATTATTTCTGCAAAAAAGTCTCAACTATTTGTTGAGTACCCATAGAAATGATTATGTGCACTCTTCCACTAACGTGCTGACTGGGGCCTTGGGAAACGCGTGCCATGAAACTTTACACAAATTCTTCAAATTGCTAATTTAATATCTTCATATTCCAAGGGTCTACTGCGTTAAATTCTGGGCCCCACAACCTAGTGGGTCAATGTCTAGAAGAAAAAAGGATTGCATGGATAAATCCTCTGGAAAATCCTGGAGATCTGAGTCATTTAAGAAAATGGAAAAGAGAAAGAAAGAAAAAAAGAAAGAAAGAAAGGAAGGAAGAAAGAAAGAAAGAAAGAAAGAAAGAAAGAAAGAAAGAAAGAAAGAAAGAAAGAAAGAAAGAAAGAGAAATAGAGGTGATGGTTATATGGGAGTTTCTCTCTCTCTCCCTTTCTCTCTTCCTTTCACTCTTTCTTTCTTTCTTTCTTTCTCTCTTTCTGTATTATGGATTGAACCCAAGGTCTTTGCCCTGAGCTACATGTCCAACCCTTTTTATGCTTTATTTTCAGACACGATCTCATTAAATTTCTAACTGTCCAAGCTCCGCTCAAAATTACGATCCTCCTGCTTCAGTCTGCCAGAGTTCTGGGGTCACAGACATTTGCCACCATGCCCAGTTATCCAAGAGGACTTTTAAGACAGAATTTTTTTTTTAAACAGAAGAAAGATAAATTGAGCAGTTTGGGCAGCTTCAAAGTCAGAACTAAGACTGATGAATAAATGACTGAGGGAGGATTTTTTTTTTCTACTTGAGATTGAGCCAAAGGGCCCTGTACCTCTGGATTACCTTCCCATATCTATCTATCTATCTATCTATCTATCTATCTATCTATCTATCTATCTATCTATCTATATCTACTTACCTACCTACCTGAGACAAGATCTAACTAAATTGCTCACACTGGCATCCAACTCAGCCTCTTGAATAGCTGGGATGACAGATGTGCACCATCATGAATAGTTCAGGAGATGAATTTTATGCAAAAAATCAAGTGTGAAGCTGAGCAGTGCACTTCTTTTTCTATTATCTACACACCCATAACAACCACATGTATTGTTTTATGTTTATTGCACTACGTCATGATTAGTAGTAGATTACTAGCAAACATTTTTTGGCTAAACTGTGTATTTCATGTTTTCAGGTAACAAAACCAAATAATATAAAGATATTAATATAATTTCAGTGCAATCCCACACAAAATGTGAATCTGTTCCTTCTTCCATTCCTTTTATTTTTATTTTATTTTGAGACAGGGTCTCACTATTCAGTTCAGGCTGACCTTAAACTTGCTTATGTAGCCCAGGCTGGCCTGGAACTCACAACAATTATCCTGCCTCAACCTCCCAAGTGCTGGCATTACAGATGTATACCACTATGCCTGGCCTTTTATTATTTTGAACTTTGAAAAAGATTGTGTTTAAACTGTATTTGGAAGGAAGATAGGAAAATAGCTAAGAAAACACTAAACCTAAGAATAAAGGAGAACTTCATCGTATTAAAACAGAAAGATAGTAATTAATAAAATACTTTGCTTCTGCTATCCAAGTAGGCGGGCCAATGGAAAATACATAGTGTGTCTAGATTAATTCATTCAAAATAATAAACTATGTCCATAATAAGTGATGGGGAAATTTTTAAGATACTTAGTTATATAGTAAGTGTTTATTTGGGGGAAACACACCATATATAAACACACATGAACATGAGTATGTGTGAGTGTGTGTGTGTTTGTGAGCATGTCCATAGACCATAGTTTGATTTATACAAAAAAAAAAAAAAACTATTAGTGAAGGATTTAATTTCTGTAGGAAATGAGGGTGAAGAGATGGAAAGATGAGACAGATAAAAGGCGGGGTGGACAGAGACAGAGACAGAGAGAGAGACAGAGAGGCAGACAGAGAGAGAGAGAATAGAATAAGGACAGGCTTTGAAGTCCCCTTCTCTAGAGCTCAGTTTCTCTTCTATAAGATGGGATCATTTTGCCTCCTTCACAGAATGATTTTAAGCACTTAATGAAACAATTTATTTTAAAGGTTAAGCAAATAGTAAGCAAATCTTATTCAACAATAATTTAGCATTATTTGACCACTAATAATTTCTATTATTTACAGTTAATTTTTTTCCTAAGAAATGTGTCATGAAAGTCATAGAAACTTCCCTTATTCATTCATAATAACCCAGGGTAAGTTAGAGAAGTGTCTGGTTAGAACCAGGAGGCTTTTAAATGAGAAAGTGTGTCACATTCTGTCTGAAGAACGTGCGCACAGAAGTGTGGGCCTGACTTGTGAGGAATCTGGGAAAGACACTGGTAGGGAAAATGCAGAAGGATTTCATCTGCTCAGAGCTACTAAGAAAAAAAATCTGGGAGCATGGTGTGGTGCACGCCTATAATTTCAGCACTCTGGGAAGATGAGGCAGGATGACTGCAAGTTCACGGTCAGCCTGAGCAATTTGGTACCTCAAAATCAAAACTAGAAAGGGCTGGGGATGTAGCTCCGTGCAAATACCCTGGATTCAATTCCTAGTATCAGGGGTTGGGGAGATAGCTCAGGGGCACAAGTGTCTGCTGGGCAAATGCAGGGTCCTGAGTTCCACCTGGAAAAAAAAAATTCAGTATCTCAACAAACAAAACACACACACACACACACATACACACACACACACACACACACACACACACACACAAAACAACACAATAAATTCTGGGATTAACCTTTAACTCCCCAGGTAGATTCCTAGTAGAACAAGAATACTCTGATCAACTAACGCTTTGGCTTTTGCAGTACACTTTTGGGGTCGACATCAGAATGCACAGAGTTTGGTCAGTGAGAGAGGTTTTCTCATGGTTGATCTCAGCAGACAGGAAACACTGAGTTTCTGAATCTAACGTGGTAAAATCCAGACCCTACAACTTTGTGATCCACATAAACAATCCCTTGCTCTGCAGCTCTGATATAAATAAGGGCAAGCAGGTTTGGTTCTGGGTGACCTTTCCATGTTGTTTTCGATACTTTCATTTGCCCGCAGTGTTCCTGCCGTCCTGGCCTTCCCATGTCTGCACATAACCCTGTGGCTCTCTGCATAGCTCCTAGCTCATCCTATTTCACCTCCCAATTGTGTAGCACTTCCTTGGAGCCTAGGATCAAATCCCACCAACACCTCCTCTAATTTCCCTGTGTCCAGGACTCCCTCTCCATCCATCGCTACCACCGGATTCTTCACAGCCTGTAGCACACTATGTATTCTATGGAACTTAGAAATTCTTGTCTGGTGCAATGAAACCTTCATTTGGCTTAGATGTGCAAGAGATTAACTGTGAGGGAATTGCGTGTGAGGAGTGAAAAGAGAAGAGAAGCATAGCACGGGTCTGATGTCTGTGGAGGGGGTGGCTAGGAAGGCAGGAAAGGGAGCTCACCTGAGTGTAGCTCGAAGACAGCTTCAGCTGGGCCTATAAAGATCATCAGACCAAAGCCATCCATTGCAGGAGTCCTGCATCTTGCAGTGATGGGCTTTTTCTAACACTGGTCCTGTGCTCAGTAGAGGGTCCAGTGTGCTGGGCTTGGTGAACAAATGATGTTGGTCCCAGTGGGTGTAGAACACATAGGCTTTCTGTATGAAGTGCATCTTCAAGGTTTCCCTGATCTCAATGAAGCTCTAATCGATGGTATTTGGGCATGGGGCCTAGGGAGATAATTAGGAACAGGTGATATCAGGAGGTAGAACATCTGAGATGGGATTGGTGGCCTTGTAAGAAGGGGGAGAGACCCAGTGCTGCCTCTGCACCATGAGAGGCTGCAGCAAGCAGGGAGACCTCTGTACCTCCTCAAGAGTTCTACGCAAAGCACACACCTTAACCCTGGGCCCCCAACCTCTAGAACTACACGGATTCCTGGCCTCTTAAACTGTGGATATCTGACGTTTCAACTGCCCTGTACATTGTCACACAGCCCATCTCAGGCTCCTTCGCGCTGCTATAACACAGCGCCACAGACTACGGCTCTGACGATCAAGTCCAGAGCCTTGACTCAGAGCTGCATCTCCAGCACCTTTTCTTCTTTATTTTGAGAAAGAGTCTGAGCAGCTAAATAGCCAGGGCGGGGATCAAACTCGTGATCCTCTGCCTCAGGCTCCCATCCAGGACCTTATGACTCACCACCCCGTGGAAGCAGCATAAAGAGAGGACAAAGGACAGAGCAAGAGATGGAACTTGCAGCCTCAAGCCTCCCACAGTAGACATCAACATTCACGAGGGTGGAACTGAAAAACCCGGACACGCCCTGTCCAGTGCCTCCTCACACTGTTGTGTGGAGTGTGGAGTTTTCAACATCCACCTTCTGGGGGACACATTCAAACCACAGCGCAGCCCTAGATGACTATAGCACTAGACCTTCTTCCTGGTCCACTTGGGTTTCTTTGCCGTGTGAGCCCAGGTGGTAGCTTCTGCCTAGTTCCCGAGGGCCTCTCTTCCCCAAGGGAAACTCAAAGAAAGGAAATTAGTGCTACAAACCACAGTCTTAATTTGTTCAATGGGTCTCAGGGTGCAAATAATACACATCCTTGTCTTTTCCCCTTCATTTACACTTTCCTACCCTGAGTTATCACCTCAGCAAGTCTTGCTGGCTTCCCAGTTGATATGACCAAACCTCATGCTTAAGGAGTCTAAGTTGACTTGGATGCTATTTCTCCTCAGGTACCATGGGAAGTCTCTGAGTAGACTACTAAAATTCCACACATATTCCTCCTTGCCCCCATTGTATAAAAAGTTCTGATTCCTCCTGCAGATCAGGGTCAATTACCCTGCCATTATAATAACTTCCCCTTTTTTCTTTCTTTCTTTCTTTCTTTCTTTCTTTCTTTCTTTCTTTCTTTCTTTCTTTCTTTCTTTCTTTCTTTCTTTCTTTCTTTCTTCCTTGCTTGCTTTTACCTGGGCATTAAGGGTCAAAGTTGTCCTGCCAACAGTAATATCTTAGCTTAGTGGACTTTTGATATATCTCCTGGCAAGGCAAAGAGACCAGGACTTCCTGCCCTGAGTCTCAAAGCTGGAGCTCATCTCTCTGCTAGCCACTTCAGGTGGTGGCAGTGGCAGTGGCAGTTGATGTCACTGGCAGTTGGTGTCACCCCTGCTTCTGCTCTTCATCACAGACCCATGTCTTTCTCATGGGAGGCTCGGCACCACAGGGAGCACTCGTTCTGGTTGATGGCCTGTGGCTCCCCACCTGTTGACTGTGCTGTTCGAGCTGGCGCCTCCACTGTGACAGTAGGAGGTTATTCTCGTGCTCTGATGTTCATATTGCTTACTGGATGCTACAGCTGGTGATATGGCCAGCACGTGTCGTTGTCATTGGGCTACTCCCATGGCCCTTGTCCTGCAAACTAAGCCTGCTAACCACATGCTATGTTGTATGTTGTATGGCACATAATGGCTGGGCAAGCTCTCAGTTATTACCAGCTGACACTGCATGTATGTGGAGGAAAGAAAAGCATCATACCCAGATAGGAAAGGACTCTATCCCAGAGGTTGCATACAGCTGGCCCTTTCAGAATAGGAGTGGCCCATCTTTGTTGATACATTGTCAAGTAGCCAGATGTTGCCTATGAGAAATAATGCCATCCTGGATCTAGGCATTGGCTCTACTGAGGACAGGCTGCATAATCATAGGCTGCAGTTGTTAGTTTCTCCTTCCAAAAGAACATGGTATAGCCTGAGGAGATAGCTCAGTAGAATAAGCACTTGCCTGATAAGCACAAGGGTCTGAGTTCAATCCCTGGTTCCCCCCCAAAAAACAAACAAACAAACATGGTGTCCTTGGAACCTTCCCACGCAACATAATTCTTTGGGAGTTTTTTCTCTAGACTAGCACACAATTCCATCACTTTACCATGCCTATGATATGAAGCGTTTTTATTGCTTTCCCTGACATCTTCCAGCAAAGCTCACCCTGTGTCTAGCATTATCCAGAAGTCACTGTACTTTCTTGTAGGCTAACCTTGGAGAAAATTCCCCTCTGGGCAACAAATTCATGTGTGTCCTGTTTCAATGGTTGACCTCATTGGTCAAGCACTCTCGACATTCCATGCCAACAGTTTCTTCCTAGCTTCTGCTTGTAGTTTCTAGCTAATTCTTGTACTTTATTCCCTTATCAGGGTAGCACATGCTAGTCAGGCTAGCAGGTAACCCTAGTTTTGAGCCTGAAAGCCAAAGAGACGAGGAAGCTCCTGAGGAGGACACTAATCATGGCTGGCATGAGGCAGTTGGGGAAAGTGGTAGGTGTTGGCTAGTTTCCCACTGCTGCATCACAAATTGCCATAACCCTGGTTGATTTAAGCAACATTAATTATTACCTCACAGTTTCTGTGAGCCAGAAATCCAGACACAGCCTAGCTGGGTATCTTCCTCAGGTCCTTTGAAGGCTATCATCTAGCTGGACTGCATTCCTTTCTGGATGTCTGGATCTTCCAGGCTCATGTGACAGATGGAAAAACACAGTTCCCTGAAGCTGTAGGACTGGCCTTCCTATATTCTTGCTGGCCATGCACCAGGGGCCACTCTCAGCTCCTAAAGGCTATGTAGTCCCCTCCACAAGTGCCTCTCAAGCTCTCTCACCTAATGACAGCGTCCTTCAAGGCCAGCTGGAGAAACTCTCTGACCTCAGGGAGGATCCCAGTCTCTCTTGGGAAGCCTTTCTCCTAGTTAACTCAGGCTCATGCAGGATAATCTCCCTTCTGATGAACTCCAAGTCTACTGGTTTGGGGACTTAATTATATCTTCAAAATCCCTTCACCTTGGCTTTATTCTATTGGCTAGGAGCAAGCCACAAGTCAGCCTGCCTCAAGGGAGGGATGTCTAAAAGAGTATGACTCACTAAGATCACCCCAGGGTGGGTCCCATGCTCTGAAGTATGCTGAGTCTGCCAGAATCCAGTGGTGAAGCCATAGGTGCATAGCCAAGCCCCAGGTGCCCTCTGCTCCTGCAGCAGATCCCAGAAGCACATTTTTATAACACCACATGGCATCACCACAATTCATAATTCATAGCTCTTGTGATGTGTTATGCATTTCTGGTCTTTTTTTCCTACTGGAATGCATGTGCTATAGGGTTAGGGATTAAATCTGTCATGGTTACATCCTCACTACATAGAACAGTGTGTTTGTTTGTACATTCATTTGTTTATGAAGTAGACACTCAAAATACTGCATTGTTGAATGAATAAGTGAGTAAGGACAGGGATAGTGGCCCTGTTCCCTGACCAAGTTGAAGTGATGTAAGGGTGGTAGCCTGACTCAACCGGAGCCAGTGACTCTCTGCCCTGGGCTCCTAATGCCCTGGGTAGCTGAACCATGACTGCTGACGTTCTCCTGAATGCTGTAGGACTGTCTTTGGGCCAAGAAGTGGTGGCTGCCAGTTTTCAGCATGGCAGCAGCGCCTCAGGTATGCCAAGAGAAATTGAGGAGGGAGAGATAGAACGCCTGCTCTTCCAAAGCTAGTTACATGTCCTGGTTTTCTTTGTCTGTCAGTAGGTTCGGTAGACTCCTTGCCATGAATTTCCCTTTCAGACTTAGGGTGGTTTCAGTTGGATTTGTGGATCCTACTTAATGTACTCTGAGTAGTAGGTGTTAGACAAAGAAGCAGGCAGCCAGCTGGTCTTAGTTCATACAAATCAAAAGGTGGTGAGGAGGGGCTTTATGGAATGAGAATACAGACTCTGGCTCAAAGGACAGATGCAAGGGAAGAAATCAGAGGCATCCAGATCAGAAAGGAAGAATTAAAATGATCTGTTTGCAGATGACTTACTTATATGTGTACATAATTCTAAAGACTTGACAATGAAAACTTGCCAGACCTAGTAAATGAATTCAATACAGTTATGTGACCCAAAACCAACATGCCAAATGAATGATACTTCTCTACTCAAACAACAAGCGATCCAACGAGATTGGATTCTTTTTTCTTTTGTCTTTTTGAGACAGGGTCTCACTATGCAGTTCAGGCTGGCCTTGAGTTCACTTTTGTAGCCCAGGCTGGTCTCGAACTCACATTGAACCTCCTGCCTCAGCCTCCCAAGTGCTAGGATTATGGGCATGCACCACCACACCCAGCTGATCCAACGAGAAAATGAAGAAAATAGTGTCCCTTACAACAGCAACAAAATGAATAAAATATTTGGGGATAAGTGAAAGACAGAAACCAGGGATTCTGCCCAAAACTGGAGCAAGGGGGACCTCTGGGGAGGAAGACAGTGCATGAAGTGTGAAGCAGCTGCCGGGGAAGCGGGAAGCACTGTTAGCTTCCCAGCCGCCTGGCCCAACCTGTCCTGTCCTGTCCTGTCCAACAGAAAGAAGATTATCCAGTCCTGGGAGGAATACAGGGCTGCTTTTCCCACTGAGACCTCTTTGAGATATCACATCAGTCAGATGCAACTGGACACTTGCAGAACATTGTACAGCTTATTCATTTGTGTTTTAATTTATTAAACATTGCTAAGGTAAGCTAATGGAGGCTCCGGTGGTCAGAAGGTAATCTGGATACTGATGGTCACCACAAGCCACAGAGGATGGAAGGCAAAAGGGACATCAGTGAGCAAGGCCAGGAGGGCCTCATGGGATGGGATTCTCGGGAGAACTGAAGATGGTGGCGTCATTGCCACCAAGGGATAGGTGGGACAGGTGGGTGTCCCATGAGGCTTATGTCCTGTCCCATGAGTAGGAACAGATGGACAGGACATAGAAGATGTTCCCTTTCTTCCCATCAGGAAAGGAAGAAAGGAAGCATATATATCTACATGAGGAAAACATATAAATCTGGTTAGTCAGTCGTTTATTCAGCAGACATGCCCAAGCACTGGTTAAGCGGAGCCAGGCACTCTTTGGGCGCTGCTGATACCGGAAGAACAAGACAGGCAGAGCCTTTGTCTCTGCAGAGCTGGGCTTCCGGCGATCTATGCAGATAGCACGAAGCTCGGCGCTGCACGGGCTCCCTCCCTGGCAGGAGCGACCTCCGGAGCGCCAGGGCGGACGCGCAGGGCTTCCTCCCGGCCCTCGATACTGTCTGTCTCCAGAGATGCCACGCATAAGTGGTGTGCGCTGGGAGGAGGAAGGCGGAGCAACGCCTTGGTGTTGGGCGACCAGGGAGAACGGGAAGGAGAGGCCTCTGCCCGCGAGCCACTCGCGGTGGCAGGCGCCGGCCTGGCAGCCGCAGCCACATGCTCCGAGCTGCGCAGAGGAAGCCGTTCAGGCGCTGGCGCTAAGGTTAGACGTCAAGACGGTTGACGCGGGCAGTGATGCGTGTGCCTTCCAGACCAGGGATTTTTTTCTTAAATCATAGATTTGTCTTTCATATTTTAACATGTCACTTGTTTTTCTTCAACTATGTCCAGCTATATGAGAGCATGGCTATGTAATTACTACTTACAGAATAATGAAATAATTTCAAATACAATTTCGTATTGTAACATTAAAATTCTCTACAAAATAGAGCTTAGGTGTAGACTTTTAAAATGCAAACTAACCTTTAAACAATAATGTGTATAGGAGTTTTTTTGTTTTGTTTTGTTTCTTTTTTTTTTTTTTTTTTTTTTGGTACTGGTGATTGAACTCAGGACCTTGCACTTGCCAGGCAGGTGCTTATGCCCCTGCGCTATGTCCCTGGCCCAAGAATACTTATTCCTTCCTTAACAAGGATGCCTGGAATCCCATTAGGGAGAAAAGAAAACTACTGAAGATAAACTCACCCAGAAAATTTCAAATTGCACAAAGTAAAAAGTGACTGCGAAATGTTTCAGGAGAAATGTCAAGCAGGAAAGAGATAGTGCAGCCACGTCTGAGAGATAAAATAGCTCCATTTAGAACTATGAAGAAGAGCTGGGGACGCAGCACAGTGACACAGCGCCTGCCCCAGCAAGTGCAAGTTCCTGAGTTCGATTCTCAGGACCAAAATAAATCAACAGGGAGAAAAGAAGAGAGCTGGGGTTTTAGCTCAGTGGCATTTTGCTTTGTTGATTTAATCTCCTGTGAAACTCTGGGTTTAATCCCCAGCACTGTTAGAAAAAGAAGGAGGATGGAGCTCAGGATGAAGAGGAGGAAGAGGAGGAGGAGGGAGAGGAGGAGGGAGAGGAGGAGGGAGAGGAGGAGGAGGAGGAAAGATATGGACTGGAAACCATAAAGAGAAATCTGTAGGGAATCTATAGGGGAAACAGGAAGAATTAATAAGAGAGGAGGAAATAGCGATATAGAGGAAAGTGTTGATTAATAATTAAAATCATGTATTATATGTAGAGAGTAAAACACATAAGCAGATAAGAAGGATCACAAAATTGAGAGGGTAAAGGGAGAAAAACTTATCTCTAGGTTTACTGGCAGCCAAAGCAAAAGAGAAGCACAATATATTTGTTGTTTGTGGTCCATAAATAAATTTGTCTCAAAGTATATAATGTTTTTTCCTATACATATGAGAGAGAGAGAGAGAGAGAGAGAGAGAGAGAGAGAGAGAGATTTCTTTGGGAGCACTTTTATACAAGATGCATTTATAACATTATAAACTCTGTCTTAAGCTGTAGATTTACCAAAAATGCAGGGGTTTACATTTCTTTTTTGCCTTCTCAGTCTTTGATAAACAAACAAAACAAAAACTGAAGGTGGTATTTATATTACAAAGGAAACTCTCCAGAAAGTAAATGTGATAATCCTGTGGCTTACAGAGGACACAGCTTACTGTAGAGGGAGAAAGGGAGGGAGGGAGGCTACAAAATGAAAATGTCATAAAACTTCCAACAGCAGAGAAACCATCACTCTAAGTGTTTGTCCACCTTGAGACTGTCGTCCTGGGAAATCACTTGGGGGGGGATACCCAGGGCACTGCTGACGGTCAGTGTACTGGCCTGGACCTAGTAGGGCCCTGTTCCCACCCCAAAACCCTGCTTAGACCACTCCAGCCAGTTGTAATGACCAAAAGTATCTTTAAATATTGTTGAAATGGGCTGGGGAGATAGCCTGGTGTTTTAAGTGCCTGCCTGGCAAGGGCAAGGGCCTGAACTGCATGCCATGTCCCCCAGGGGACGCAATGCCAGCCACCAAAACAAGGAGTGGTGGTGCACCCTATAATCCCAGCACTGGGAAGGCTGAGACAGGAGGATCAATATGAGTCCAAGCTGCACAGAGAGATCCTGTACCAAACCAACAAATACATAAAAGATTTTTTTTTAAAGTATAAGAATATATTCTCAAAAGTCCTCCATTTGGGAAGCGCTGCTCTAACTGCATGCATCCTAGCCGGCAGTCCCCTGCAGTTGGCTGTTCTCATGTGGCACGTGGCCGGTTCCACATAGACATAATTTCTGTTGTGTCTCGCATTTTTCATTTGGCCTCATAAGGAATGCTGTGGATGGCAGAAAGGACTCCTGACATTTGAGAGGGAGTATGGAGACCTTCGTAAACCCCAACAGTCAAATGGCACGTGTGCAGGTAATGTCTGACGGAATCCGTGTTTGGTAAGGAGGAGAGCAGTGCCCCAGCTCCGGGACTCCAATCCCCAGTAGTCGCTGGGCTCACTCAGCAGCTAGGACAGCTGGTGTTGGCTTTCCGACACTGCAGTTCCCTTTAATCAAATTTGTCTCAGCTGGGTTGCAAATGAGTACAGGCCCCAGGTGCCCTGGGTCTCTCTGGAGTCATTGAAACAATGAATCCAAACTCTCCAAGTGCCCAGGACTAGCATAGACCTCAGGGCCCTGTGCGCCGGCCGACACTGAGCAGTCCTTGGTGGGCCTAGGGAGGTCTGCGAAAGCCTACCTGAGCCTTCGTTCACTGGTGCAAGGTAAGGCCATAAAACCACTATACCTTAAGTATATTGTTTTGCAGAAAAGAAAAAAAAAAAACAAAAAACTTCAGAATATAGGAAGTGGGGTGAAAGGATAGTGATTAAAAAATAGATGCAAATTTAAGGTTGACGCTTTAGTTTTTATTTATTTTTTATGTATTTGGTACAGGGTCTACAGGATCTCACTATGCAGATCTGACTCTTAGTGATTCTCCTGTTTTTGGCCTCCCCAGCACTGGGATTATAGGCACACCGCACCACACCCAGTGGCAATCGCAGTCTCAATCAGCCCTGGGGGTGGGGCTGGCACTGCAAGCCAGGAATTCAACCCTGGCCACTGTGCTCTGCCTAAGCAGCGCTTTAGTCTGCTGAGCTGTTCAGCCGGCCCACAAAGATGACAATTTAGATTGGACATTGCAACTTTGGCTGGGTGGAAACCTCTTCTCCAGGGTTCCTAAATAGGTCATTCAGTGCAGACGCAGGCCTCCGGAGTGTGCAAGCTGGGAAATTTTTACCTTCTGCCTAAAAGGCTGAACTGGAAATCATTTCTGTCCGTGGGCCAGCTGACGTGAGCTCAGCACTCTGCTTAGGTTTAAAGACCTGAGAGGTGACATTGCATGGCGGTCAGATGGTAACACATAGAGCTCGTGCTAGTAGAGCTGGCTGGAAACACGGACAAGATCTTCACCTAAGAGCTTGGATCACGGAGATAGATCTGCGGACTAAGTGCCTGCTTAAGCAGGTGCAGGGACCGCCGTTCGATCCCTAGCACTATGTGCCTCGCCAGTCCCATTCCCCCAGGTTCGCTGAACTGGCCACTGAGAGTGGATGTGGTGGCGCACACCTGTAAATCCTAGCACTGTGCAAGCTGAAAACAAGAGAGAATCACTAGGAGTCCGAGCTGTACCAAATATATGAAAACAAAAAGCCTCTGCAGCTGCCCACCTTGCCGCTCCGGCTCGCCCCAGACCCATCGTGAGCCACTGGGAAGGCTAGTGGGTTGTCAGGAGTACGTGAACATGAGTGTGAAAGACCTGAAGGAACCTTGGGACGGGAGGCGTGCAGGGCCGCTTCGCCCCATCACTACGCGGTCACGTGCACCCCCCATAGCACCGGAAGTTCTGAATGTAGAATTGACCTGGCAACAGCCGTACCGGAGATGCCATTTTCTCAAACATCTCAGGAAGGCCAGAGACAAGGGTGAATTTAAACCCTGGTGATTTAGCCAGAACATCTTTGCCTTGGTACTCACACCAAGGTTAAAATGAGATGATGAAATGTCAAGAAAAATTGTTGACAAAGCTTTGAAATCATTTGAGCTCCTCTTGCTCCTATTTCCCATTGTTCAACAACTGGCAGTGGAGGGGAACAGAAAAACGATGGATTTCATACCTGCCTGCCACATAAAGGAGCTCCTAGCGAAGTCACCTAATCCCCCAAAACTCAGTTCCCTCACCTGCCAAACTGACCATTTAGGGCATAACTTCCCTTTTGGGGACAGTGAGGCTTAAATATGCTTGATGACAGAAAATAGAACGTCTTTTTCAATATCAGGTATTATTAAGCAATTTATTTTTTTATTATTTGCTCTGTGGCTTTTTGGCACAAAGGGGGTGAAAATGGCCAGAGATACCAATGAATGAAATGAGAGTTGGACAGTGTCACTAGATTTCCAACATTCATAGTATTTTTCCATCCCATCGTGAATCAAAGTTTAGCTGTAAGTTGAAATTCTGTTCTATTGCAAAGAATAATAACTATTTACACATCAAAATGGATGACTCAGACATATTTCATTTAAAAAGGAGAGTCTCAAAAGGATACATAGAATATAATTTCTTTTATGTAAAAGATGGGCAAACATATGTAACACAAAACAGTTGAGTAATATGTACTGATGGGTAAAATTATAAATAAAAATGAGGAAGAGGTTATATGCTGAGGAGGGTATAAAGTATAGTACTATACTTCTTGAAATTATACTATTGTATTTCTTAAACCAGGTGGTAGATATAAGCATGATAATTTTATATATATATATATATATATATATATATATATATAGTTGTGTGTGTGTGCCATATACAAGGAGCGACCAAAAATACAGTGAATGTATAAATTTTTAAAATTATAATAAAGATAGATTGCCATTGTCTCAGTTACTTTCCACTTATTGTTGGGACAAAATACCTGACACCCCAAATTAAGGAAGGAAAGGTTTATTTCGCTCACAGCAGAGGTTTCAGTCCATACTTGGCTGGCTCCAAGGCAGAGTGGCACATGGCAGAGAGCAGCCACTCCTGACTCCTGGTTGCAGAAAACAGCAAAGAGCAAAAGGCAGAAGCAGCAGCTGTGGCCTCTAGCCAGCCTCTCTCCCCCTCCTTATATGGTAAGCAGACTACCCTGGGGTGGGAGTGTAGAACTCACACAATGTCTACACCCTCCTGTTGCACAGGATGAGGACGTTTGCAAAGTAAGAACCCTGGCTTTCTGCTGAGTCACTTCATTAAACTTCTAAACTTCTCATGTTGGGCCCGGCAAGATGGCTCAGTGGTCTAAAGCGCCTGCTTGGGAAAGCTTGGGCGGCTTCAGGGACCTTGGTTCAATCCCCGGCACCACATGTTGCGACAGCCCTGCCCTTGGGGTGGGCTGAGCCGGTCAACAGCCATGAAAGTTCAATGTTTTTAATCAATTCAGGGCGTGGATACAGCCATGACAGTGCAACTAAAGGTACTCACAGAAGAGGACTGACAGAACGGCTTCAGAGTGCATGATGGGATAACTGTGGTCAGGTGAGAGGCAGTATTTTGAGAGCAATTAATGGTGATGCAGCTTTTGCCATAGTAAGTTTTATTTTTTAATCTTTTACTATTTATTTATTTGCTACAGGGTCTTGCTACACAGCTCAGACTCATAGGGATGCTTCTCTCTCAGCTTATCTAGAGCTGGGATTACAGGCATGTACCACCATGCCTGGTTTGTATGACTGGCACAGTGCACCCAGGGCTGGCATCACAGTACTGGGGATCAAACCTGGGTCCTTGCACTTGCCAGGCAAGTGCTTAGATTGCTGAGCTATCTCCCCAGCCCCATAATAAATTTTAAATATGGAAACATAAGTTATATTTGTTTATCACCGCTCGTATATATTCCTCAGTGTAAAGGATAAAACTCATGATGAAAACTTTTAAAGAGTCTTCATACTTCTAGAATAATACTAGACCATCAGCAAACTTCCCGTTATGGCCTTTTCTCACAGCTGTCCTGCCTCAGGCATGTGACAGCTCTGCCCCACCCATTCTCCCCTCCTGGGAGGTCTCAGCTTAGGCACCATTTCTTTTAAGAATTCCTTTCCATTTCTCAGACTGCTAGGTGTTCCTGTAGCAAGCCTACGTAGCATCCTGTACGTCTCCTTCACATTCTTCATCACCCTTGCTACTTCTCCAACTCTGACTTCCTGAGAGGGAGCAAGCCCATCTGTCGCTGGATCACCGGTGCCCAGCCCAGCGTGTGATTGGCGCGCCACAGCAGGGGTCGACTGCCTGACTGGCCAGGTCGGTGGAGCCCTATGGGCAGGTCTGCATATGAGATTATGAGATAAACTTTATCAGCTACATCTGGGGCATTGTTTCATCGGTGCTTTCTTCCCTAAGACCTTGATGACCAATTAGCACCAGCACTCAACAGCGCAGATTTCCCCCTATTATATGTAGTCCATCCCAGCAATTGCTTCTTACTGATTGTAGTAAGTTGGGGTTGAGATGAGGATGTCACTTTGAATGCCTCTCTACAGCCTTTCTTGGGCTGCTCTGTAAAGAAAAATAGCAGATTCCTCTTGGAGAAGGGAGAGGGATCATGCACTATTAGAGTTATCATTCAAATCAAAAGTACATGAAGGAGCCACATAATTCATCCAGACAGCAATCACCATGCAGGTCCCTTAGGTAGGCGATGGAACAGCTGAATTCCCTGACAGTGGTAAATTATTCCTGGTGTCACTAATAGCGAGGGCAAAAGAAGCTTCAAGGCCACAGACATGGAGAATGGTTGGGGGTGGGGGTCTTCAAGCTGCCTGAGTAGAAATTTAATGCATTTTATTGCTTTCTTTTCATCTTGATCGGTGAGGTTTTAGAATAAAATTGTAGGGATGCTGATGCCGAGCCTAGTCAGTAGTTGGGGCTGTTCCTTTCTGCTTGGCAGTGGTGTAGACACGGCCATCTCTGTCCAAGCCACTCATGGGTGAGGGCCCCCGTGCCTTCTCAGTTGTCCACCATCCCTGGGGCTCAGCTGGCACCTTGAACACTAACAAGGAGTGCATGACACATGGGAATTTTTCTTTTACACTTATTGTCAAATAATTCAGCAAATAGGTACCACTGTTTCGTAGTTCTCATAGTTTTTCCTAAAGTGTTGACGTGGTATAATAAATTTTTGAGTTTTAAAAGCCTTATAGTAGTGCAGTCAGGACAATGTAGGAATTTGAAATATGGTGATTAGGAAGTATTTTGAATGGTCTTAGAGCCTGTAGGTAAGACATTAAATTATACCAGTATTCTTGTTTAGTTAAACTTATTAATGTTTTTTTAAAGTCCTTCATAATGTTATGGATAAGTAAATTCTTGGGCCTGATTTCAATTTGAGTCAAATTCCAACTAATAATGTTACACCCATAAACCTTCCCCTTAACAGTCCATTACATTAAACTGAAAACAGCATTCCTAAAGCACTCTCTTATGTCTTCTGCTCATGAAATAGGCACTGTAGACTTTCAACAGATGTCTTTAATAGACACGGTTATTAAAAAGAATATTATATAGAACAAATTTAGACTAGGCTAGTCTGGCACAATTATTAAAGGAATACTTGTGCATATTCAGATAATCACATCTATATTTAATTGGGAGAGGAAAAAAATCCCATGGACATAATAATCTCCTGATAGTAGCTATCTACTCATTTACCATAAAACTCATTATCCCAGGTTAAGATTGTTAAAGTTTTCTCCATATCATAAGCCCCAATTTTCAGGAAATTAAAAGTCAGTCAGAAAAGGAAAAAAAAAAAAAAAAAAAAAAAAAAAAAAAAAAAAAAAAAAAAAAAAAAAAAAAAAAAAAAAAAAAAAAAAAAAAAAAAAAAAAAAACTTCTAGTGAACAATTGTCAGACTAAGGCCAAAGTCCTTATAGAAATCTTGGAGGAAAAAAAATCAACTCTTTCTCAGTTACAAATGCCAGAAAAAGAAATTTTGTGGTTTCAGGCACTTTTAAATTTTATAAATTAAAAATAAAAAAAAACTTTGAGAGGGGGGAAAAATTAAGTCTATAGTATGGATTAATGCCTCAGGTCTGATTTGAAGATGACACAATCCTAGTAAAAACAACCAAAGTATTTGTTGGGAAATGTGCTGTATTGTGCATGAATATTTCAAAAAAACGTGACTACGTATGGCAGCATTGAATTTTGGTTTCTGCCTTCAGGCTTGCAATATGAAAATCATTATCCACTCTAGTTAATTGGGTAATAACTGGAATTTACATGGCATCTTTCATTTCAGGAATCTAAAACAAAGCAAGCAAGAGAGGACTACTTTCTTAGTCAGTAGCCTGCCCTTCTGGTGGCAAGTGTTAATGGACTGAAACAGAGGTCAGTAGCACCAAGGCATTCCTGAAATTGTCCTTCCTTGCTAATGAAGGGAGACCAGAAAGGAGGGGCTTACTAGTGGTCAAACTGCAAAGCGAGGCTGGCGTGAATGTCTTTCCTAGGTAATGAGGCATCTGCAGTGCCCTGAGCTGTAGCTGCTTCCTCCAGCTCGGTGACCGCCATCTTCGGGCAGGCCTGGGAGGTGGCGTAGCTCAGCAGTTACAACAAGTCCAGTGATGCAGGCCGCTGATCCTGCAAGGAAGGCAGGGGACAGCACAGCTTCCACACCAGACAGACCTCAGCGCAGCTCTGGATCTGGAACTTACCAGTTGAGCGGCTTCGGAATATACTTGAGTATCTGTCCACTGGGAGCGAGAAGAAACACATGTTGTCTTAGGTATGTTTAGGAGCTGCTAAGAAGGAGAATTTTGCAATCAAAAAGTTAGCTCTTATTCTTTTCCTTCTCGTACTTCCCAATTATTTCTGTTACATTTCAGGTGCACTACCTAAAAGGACAGCTTGCTCTACCTTACCTAGGTAAGAAATAGAAGGTTAGGATCCTTTCCTTTTGCGTGACACATGAGACTTGACCATGGAGTTGAACAAGCAGCCATGAAAAGACAGCAAGATGTGGGATTCGGAAAACCTGTTCTCTTATCCCAGTACCACCATCTGCGATGTAAGCCAATGGCATCAGCCTCTCTGAGCGTCATGTGCGTATGTACGCATCTATTTCTCATACACAAAACTGAATGAGAACTCTTATCTATTTCATTTAGTTTCTATGGGAACTGAAGAGGAAGACAGACATGAACATATTTTTGAAAACTATAAAGCATTTGCTTTAAACAGACTGTCTTAATAGTTTCTAGCATGCCCAATGTCACTTATGGCTGATTTCTAAAATCATATTTTTTCTTAAAAGTGTGTTTTTATTTGAAACAATTGTTATTTATTACTCATTTATTAATAGACATGAAATTATTGTTGATGACAGCCTATTGCTAATAATAAACCAAAAATAGATTCGTGGTTTAACACTGATGTTCTGCTTTTCCTCTTTTTTTTATTTTTTAATCTCTGCAAAGTTGAGTCTTCACAATTTGTTGGAACAAAGAAAAAGCTGTATTGTTTAATAACTATCCTACTAAAGTTCACCCAACTGTACTTGATGTTCTAAGATTTATTGGATACAGAATGTGTGTTTTCCACTTGGCCTTACTAAAGAAATGCACACACACACACACACACACACACATACACCTTGCTTTGATATCAAAGTGGTCATATTCATAAGGTTAAAATAACTAGAGAAATTAAGTTTACCTCAAACTTCAGGGCTTGGATAGCTAATCTCTAGTGACAGAGCTATTGAGAAATTTTGACCCAGAGAAAAACATACCTAGGAAAAGCATAGACCTTGAGTGCGAATACACTGGCTCCTTCCTCCTGCATGGTAGTTTGTGTTCATTTTATTTATTTATTTATTTAGCCTTTTTGAGACAGGGTCTCACTATGCAGTTCAGGCTGGCCTTCAGCTCACTTTTGTAGCCCAGGCTGGTCTCGAACTCACACTGATCCTCCTGCCTCAGCCTCCAAGTGCTGGGATTACAGACGTGAGCCACCACACCCGGCACTGGTGGTTTGTGTTCAGACATTAGAAAATTTCAACTGACCTTTGACCAATATGGCTCTGTAATTTCCAAGACCTTGGCTAACTGCAACCCAGTAAAGATAGGAAAGTTTGGCCTCTTGTGTCACAGATACCTGGAAAGACCACCCAAGTTAAGCCCACTTTTCTGGGATGCCAGCCTTGTTAGTTCATGAACGTGTCTAACACAGGGCCTCTAACATCAGATCTACTTGGTCCCGAGAGGAAGGAACTTTGACAAGAAGAGAGAACTAGGCTTTAGGACCCTATGCTTTTCTCCAGGCCATGTGGACTTCCTTTCCTTTGGCACACTTGCTGCTACTGCTAAAAGGAAGCAACCTGTGCACACTGGAGTGTGACTCCCTGCTGACCAGAGAACTCTCTCTCAGCTCCACGTCGCCCTTGTGTACTGCACCCTAGGAAGCTGGAGCTGAATCTCTGCAAACCATGTGCTTTTGCCAGTAGATCCCTGCTGCACTCTGAAGATAGAGAGAACCTGGGTGGCTGAAGATCAGGGGGGGCCGAGTCCTTCCCATTTGTGCCCTCTGCACTTCCCGTCTGCTTGCTCTCACTGTGCAGAGGGGGGACGAGCGATGCTGTCCCATAGCTGCCAGGATGTGCAGTGTGAGGTTGTCCCAGGCCTGCTGAACCAGCCTGGTGGCGCCTTCAGTCTCTGATGCCAGGCGAGCTTCTCATAGAGGCCCATTTGAATACCCCCGGCTGTCTTTTGCAAGCTTCTGGGTTTTAACCATCCCATCTTCCTCCTCCTTTTTTCCTTAAGCCAAGAGGTCATAACTGCTTTAAGCTGCTATGACCTCCACAGCATCTCAATTTCCTCTTTCCACACTTTTAGTTACTGTACTAGTCAGGGATCTCCAGAGAAACAGAATCCATTGCATATAAATCACTGTAGAAGAGATAGCTTTTGTGGGTTTTGTTTGTTTTATTATCATATGTTTGTTAAACTTAATGATATATTCGTCGAGAAGAATTGGTACATACATGTATCACATTTTTGCCCTTCTTGCCTGGCTGTCCCGTCCTCGCCCTTCCCTCTCCCTCCATCCCTAGATTCTCTTCCCATCTGCAGAAGGTCTACTTCCTTGTTTCCTGTCCTGGCTATGGTGAGTGGATGAGTAGACCGTGACCTTCAGAGCTCCTTAAAGCCAGTGTCACCTTTCTAAACTTGCAAGTTACACAAAACAGTAAATTCCTATTTAAAGAAAAAAAAGTTAGATTGAGCCGTGTGTCACTGACAAGCTCGCAAACCACCTGCACGAACCTCTGACAATGGCACTTCAGCAACAACTTGACGTATGGATGAGCCGGCAATACTCCACGGCCTTCAAACCGCACTGAGAGTCAAACTGGCGGTTGCAGGCAGGTCTTCCTGTAGCCTTGAGCCCACTTTGTGATTCCATGTGACTGCTTGTTGACGGATATGCAGAGAGCGTGTGGCGGTGGTTTGGCTCTTTCATATCCATCCACGGTATGTGATAACGGTGTAGCTTCCTGGATGCACATCCTGGTTGGAAACTTATCTTAATTATAGAGATGGGAACAGAACAAAACTACTTCCTCATACTATTTTCTAAATATGGCTATCTGATGCCGGAAGGAATTGGCATCTGTTGAATACTGTGATGACGGGCAGATTTGGACAAATCCCCTTCCTTTCACGACCAGCCTAAGAAGTACGAATCATCCCTCACTTTTTCACGATGAAGAGTGGGAGGCTTAGAAAGCTGAAGCAACTACTATAGATTCCAATCCAGCACCCTCGGACTCTGAAGCTCTTTCTTCCCACCTCAGGAACGACCAAGGAAGTAAACAGGTGGCTCGAAGAGAAAAGATGGCCGCCCGGAAGCATCTTCTCTGCTGCCCGGCTTCTCGCTGTTTCCCATACCTGTAGCCCAAAGCAAAATGTGTCTAGGAAATTATGCCAAAAGGTAGGTGCAGGAGAACTCTAGGTGAAGACAGGGGGAAGCAAAAGCAGTGTTGAGGTCAAGCTGTTCCCAGTCCAGCGTGACAAACTCAAGTTTATATTTGTTGAGTGAATTAGTGTCACTCATTAGTGTATTTTATATTTTACAGAACTTAAGTAGGCAAATTGTAGAAATACTTAATATAGAAGCAAAACATGTCAGATGTCAGGACTCAGAAATATGTATTTAATTAAAGAAATGCATCTTGTAATACCAAAGCCCTAAATACATATTAAATGATATCCTAAGGTATATGGGATATGCCACCTAACAGATATTAAGTGACCCACATATACAGTAATACCTCCACTAATGAGGTGAATGCATGACAACAGCACACTTGAGTGTTGGGAGCGTCATCACCCTCAGTGGTAGTAATGCAGACGCCAATGAGGACCATCCAAGTCGGACAGAGGACAAGTGTGTAAAGTTATTAAATATTAACCAATGTAACATCAAGCAAGCTGCCAGAAAACAAGTCTCTGAAGTTCTAAAATAGTGGAAGGGGAAGTAGAAATTACAGGCCTAACCTGTGGTGATCCCTCAGGGATACAGAAATGGTTTGAAGAGGAAGCCTGGGCTAGCACAGAATGCTCAAAACCTGATTTGGTCACCCCACCAGACCACAAAACAGCCAAAGAAAGGAGCTGGGCCTGGCCAGACCTTTCTCTGCAAGAGGACAGATGGCCTGAGAGGAAAGATGGTACCTCTGACTCTCCCCCTCCCCCACTGAGGGGATCCTAACTGCAACAAAGAGGAGAAAGGGTCAGAGTCACACATCTGTGATTTCATTGTGTTGCACACGGCACTGTCCTTTTGAAAGCCCTTCAATCACAGAGATGTCTCAAATTATTCCACTAGAATTAAAACACCCAGAACATTTACCTGGTTGAGGTTTCGTATTGACTAGAACTCATTAAGTGTAACTCATCAACGACTCAGACAATTAGTATATGGGAATGACTTGATCAGGACATTTCCTTTCCTAATGAAGGTGAGGGGCCTGGGATGTGGGGTGACACTGGTCCACCAAAGCAACTTTAGGCTGTAAGACTCAGAAACCAGAGGCTGGGGAACCCCTAAATTTTTCTGATTTCCTATTTATACCGTGAACCACGCAGGACAAACATGCTCTATTCACCGAGGTATTTTTGTCCTGTGCAGCTGTGTGGCTTAGCAGAAGCTTTGCTGTCGAGCTGTATGACTCATGCCAGCGCTGCTGCATGAGATTTATGGAGACTTAAAGAAAAAGAAAACAGCCAGCTCCATGATGAAGGGGCTTCATTTTCAGAGGATTTGTTCGTCAGCGAGCATAGCAGCACTTGGTCCTCTCTTGTTTGCCTGCTCTTTGAATGAAAGAGTAGGGCTCCCTCGGCTAGCAATGGGCTGGCAGGCATCCTCCTGCCTCCCCCTGCTGCCTGTCCTGTTCCTAATGCAATCATGATACTTGTAGCAGAAGAGCAGAGAGCCAAAAACAGAGTCAGTGGCCTACAGCCATGCAAGGCTAGTGACGCTGAAAGCTGCCAAACTGCCTGTCAGAGGCACTGCTTAGACCCGAGGGTACCTGCTTCAAGATGGTTCTGCAGCCCAAGACACAGGGAGGACTGAAAAAGAACCAGGCTTTATCACTACCCAAGCTAATAGTCTTTCTCTGATTGTCTTCCAGTACTGGGGCTTGGATGCTGGATACTTCCCTTATCAAAGCTGGTACATTGAAGGCTCATTCCAGGGTGGTGGTGTTGAGGTGGTGTAAACTTGTCAGAGCTTAAGTCTGGTGGGAAATCCTTAGGCCACTGGAGGCCACATCTTTGGAAGACATTGGAGTAGTGCTCATGGGGGTCATGGCTAGTTCTTGGAAGATGACTGTTCTGAAACCTTGATCCTGGGCCTTGTCAATCACCCGGGCTTCCTGTTTGAGATAGAATCCCTCCTTTCCACACCTACTCCTGCAATTATCATTGTCAGGATGCGACATGTGGAAAGTAGTTCCCTCATCTGAGCTGAGCAGATGGCAATATCGTGCCTTTGAAACTCCAAAGTAAGTAAGTCTTTTTCTTCACAAGTAGTCTGTCTCAGGTCTTTTGCTATAGTCAGGAAAAGTTGACTAATATACTCAGCTCCACTGATTAGGAGCTGTTTAGTTTTGTTGTTCTTCTGAAATGGCCTCTGGGGAATATTCAGCCTTCCTTCCCCCAAAAGGATTTCCAACTCCTACTCATGAGGCTTGGCAAACTGGGCTTGAAGAGACCAATCTCTTCTCCATAATCCCTCCTTGTTAGACCAATATCTACATTTACTCCTTAAAAAATGGAGTAATCATGTTGGCCAGGCTTATGGCCATAGCACATAATGGCTGCTTGGTCATGAAGTACTTTCAACTAAGAAAAGCAAGTGTGGCACTATCTTATTCATCTTATTCCCCAAATGCACTGTTACTCACCAATCCCCTGCATCAAAGGAGAATAAATGTTTACCAGAATTTGTGAATGATAATGTCATCATAGGGCCTGCCTTTTGAACATCTGCATCTTTAAGTGGTAGAAGGCTCAGAATAAAGTTTGTATTTGGGTTGTCTGACTCATTAATAAGATACATAGTTTATCTTATTCTCATGAAAGATGAGAACATGGCAGAGTTAGAAGATTTGCAAAAGGAACTTGAGACAACAAATCTAAAAATATTAAAAATGTATATAGGCCTGGGGAGATAGCTTGGTGGTCTAAGCTCCTGCCTGGCAAGTGCAAGGACCTGGGTTCAATCCTCAGTACCACATACTGTGCTGGCCCTGGAACCCCGGGCACACCATGTGGGCTGCCTAAATTGGGCATGGTGGTATGCACCTGTAATCCCAGCTTTTAAAGATGTTTTTAAAAGTCAATAAGCTTCTATTTTAAGTTAGAAAATTTAAAAATAAAACAAATCCATGTTTTGGTATAATTTCCTTTCCAGAGGGAGCACCACATTTATCCTTCATTTGATTTTACTTTTGAGTGGTTTGGGTATGGTGCTTCAACTGCAAGTTTAGGTTAATTTGTTTAATTTTTGCGTGACCGAGCCCTCACCCCCATCTACGCACACACACGAAGGACTGGAGCAATTGGCTACAGGTAGTTGTCTTAATCTCTACTCCCTGAAGCTTTGAAGGAGCTTCCAGCTGCATCAAAGTGCTTCATTGCTCTGTGCCTCTGCCGGCTTCAAAGCCTCACTACAGGGATTTGCAGGGCAGTATATCCTCTCCTTCTGAAGGAGCTATTACTCTCCATTTGTTGTGCAAATTTTTATGGAGATTCCCTAGTATCTTCCTGCACACACCACTTTGCCTCAGAGTGGCTGTTTCTAGCTACTATTAACAACTGTCTAGGAAAATTATTGGAAGGAAAGGTAGGGTCAGAAAACCTGAGACTAGTCCTGTGGACCTGATGGTCTTTTGGTATCTACCATGCCACACCCTGTTGTGCTATTCTAGAAGGTTCTACCAGCAGAGTAGTTGCAGAGCTTTCCCTCAGGTGCTGGGAGGAAGCCAATTAGTGTTGATTGAAGTTGCAATTAAAGAAAAACAGTTTCACCTTTATAAAAATTATATGTAGAGGAGCGTAAAAGGAACAGGAGTCGTGAAATACAAGAGGAAGTACATGCTCTGGGATAGGCTGGCTAGTGATGGGAATTCTATGACTCTGTGTTGCCCAGCATGGTAGCCACCAGCCACACGTCACAACTGAGCAGCTGACTTATAGCTAGAATGATTGAAGAGCCTACATTTCATTTAATGTTACTTAATTTATTTTATTTATTTATTTTTTTGGTGGGACCGGGGTTCAAACTCACGACCTTGCACTTGCCCAGCAGGCACTTGTGCCTCGGAGCCATCTCCCCAGCTCCCAATGTTACTTAATTTAAAATTGCTAAAAAATAATAATAAAATAAAAAAATAAAATAAAAATAAAATTGCTGTAAGTAACCTGGGTGTAGTTATACATGCCTATAATCCCAACACTTAGGAGGCTAAGGCAGGAGTATCATTGAGAGTTCAAGACCAGCCTGTGCTATAAAGTGAGCTCAAGGCCAGCCTGAACTGCATAGTGAGACCCTGTATCGAAGACAAAAATAATAAATACATAAATAAATACACTTTCCTAGTGTGAAGCCCTGGCTTCAATACCCAGGTAAGCAGAAAATAGAAAAAAAAAAAAAAAAAAGGAGGAAGAAGAGAAAGGAGTTGATTACATACAAAATATATAAAGAGCTTTCACAGTTAATGAGAAAAGTAAATTGACAGTTTGAAGTGGAAAAGAGATTTGAAAATATATGATAAATGAGCATATGAAGATAACTTGAAATTCCTATTTTATTGAGAACAAAGCAAATTAAGTGAAATGCCACTATGGTCAGAGACTCAGATTTAAAAATCCAAGTAGCAAGGATGTAAACAAGTTGGAATTCTTACCATTAACACATTCGCACTGGAAAAAAAGAACCATCCCAAATTAAAAAAAAAAAAAAAAAAATGCAAACAGATGAAACACATCTAAATTGCTGTAAGTTGTTGTAAATGGCTACTATATTAAATGACATGGCTGTAGGCATTAATTTGTGTGTGTGTGTGTGTGTGTGTGTGTGTGTGTGTGTGTGTTTAGAAATTCTAGGGCCTATGATAAAAAAGAAAAGTGAAGAAAAAGAGAGGAAGAAATAATCATTCTTACATGGACCTCATACACTGGTCACCCAGGCAATGGGAGATGACTTCGATCCTTCCTAAAGAAAATACTGCCATCATTCATTTTCATTAATCTTGAGGGAGCAAGGCTGCCATACCCACATACCGGCTGGCACTTCCCCTGGCTTGTGCCAACTGATTGATGGCATTTCTAGCGATCCTGTGCTTGCTCGGCAATAGATGGGGGGGGGGGGTAATGAAATTGCCTCCTCACTGGCCAGCCTGAGCCAATAACGTGCCATTGTGCACAGCTGTCAGCTTTATACATGAAGAGTGTCCAATAACAGGTAGGACTCCTACCCTTTCAAGGCAACATAAATCAGGAGTTGTAGGGGCGGAGAGGGGTCAGCAAGAGGCCACAAAGAATCTTGGGCCTGTCCTCTTGTCAGATCCGGGGCTTTCAGAAGATTGTTCCCTGGGCTGGGGAGAAACCCTGGGAGACTCTTCTTACTTTGTTGGGGATTTGAGCTGTGTGGAAGCCAGAAGAAACCTCCTGAGCAGAAGCAGGAGCGATGGACAGACGAGGTAAATGTACTGTCCAGAGGAGCAACAAGAAGATCCCTACTGAGAGGACGAGTGGGGCCTCAAACTCGGGCAGCTGGGAAGACATATCTCCCCTGCTCTCAGGGGTACCACCCTCCTCTGCAAGTTCAATTCCCCCCAGGTTCTAATTAGGAGACATTGAATAAGAAATCTTGGAAAGAATAAGGAGTCAGACAGTAATAAGTTTTTCTCCAACTAGGAAAAAGAAACCTTGCTAATTAATCCACATTTCACTTCTGTAAAGTTGTCTTTTCTTCTTTGCCTTTTACTGGAGGCAACTGGGCCCAGCATTTTGCAAGGCAGGGAAAGATTTCACCGTAACTTGCCACTGTCGCTGCTGCCGCCGCCGCTGCCGCCGCTGCTGCTGCTGCTGCCGCTGCCGCCACAGTGACCCAGACTTTCAAGGCAACAGAGCTGCCCCTTTTCATCATGAGTTCTTTTGTTTTTCTGTGTGGCCAGCTATGACAAAGATGTAGTCAATTTAGATTAAACTGGCTAAGAAGCGCTATTCGATAGGCCAGCCAGGCACGCTTTTCTCAATACTGTGCTTAGCAGGTACAGCTTAAAAAGCAAAGCCTTGGGGCTGATCCGGAAGGGCACAGACTTCGGTCGGGAGCCAGGGAGAGACCTGGAGTGAGCACCCAGGCCTTGTGCATCCAGCCCTGGGAGCAGCTGGACCCTTGCTTGCTCCTGTCCTCGGCCTTGTCCTGCTCCTCCCCTTCCCCCGCTGCCACCAGCTTCTATCTCTATTGTTCCCTGAAGCCCAGCAGCCAATGTGCAGCCAGGCCCAGCACACGCTGGCAGCCAGCAACTTCCTCTGAAGCTGCAGTGCATAATTATAACCAGCTGCTCGGGGCTGCTGGCTGGCCGGTTCTGTGAGCAAGCAGGCATCCTGATGCGGGAGCTCCAGGGAGGCGGTAGCCTGCTCTTGGCAGCAGCAAACTCGCCCCAAGAAGCGCCCACACCCTTGTAAGGAGAAGGGGTGGCCCTTGCCTCTCTCTCCCGGTCAAGGACTCTCTACTTTTCTCTCCTGCACGAGCTCCAGCAGTTGTAGTTGTTCATGGGAGGATGCCTGCTCTGTCACCTGCGACTTCCTTTTCCCAGCTGGCCTTTGTGTGGGTCCCAACCAACCCAGGCAGGACGCTGCATCCTAGGTAGTTGCTGGAGGGGCTCAAGCTTCTGGTTCCATCTCAGCCGAAATGTTTTGTGAACGTGTACAGAAAGACAGGGGTGAGAAACGGGCTCTGCCCTCAGGACTGAGCCTCAGAGACAACTGATGTTGCTTTATCGAAAATACCAGCAAAAAAGCGAGAGAAGCCTCACTTCACCTCCCTGAGGAGGACAGCGGGTGGGCAGGCGAGCTGAGGACTCGCCTGGGCCCCGCCTGCAAGCTGTGGTTCATTCTGAGGCCCCAGTGATCTTTCAGGCTTGGCTACAAGGATGACTCTGATCCAAAATTAGGCATTGGATGTGTGACACAGGCTTCCAGCCCCACCCACCGCCTCTCTCTGCCCTATGCTGTTTCTTCCGAGCCTGGCTCTGGGCCAGATCTGGCCCTGCTGGCTCCTGGGGGAAGGGCCCGCCACAGCGTTCTGTCTCCAGGCAGGGTTTTAGCGTGGGTGAAGGTGCATGGTGCAATCAGGAAGAGGAGGGAGACAACACGCTGGGCAGGGTGCCTGGCTCAATTCGCTCAGGCCCCAGCCCAAGGCTGAAGAGGGACACCCAGCAGAGAAAGCAAGTGTGCCACCAGGGCTGCCCTGCCCTCCTGTGTCTCCTGCCCCACGCTCCCCGGGGGCCCCTTTGGCAGTCAGAGGCCAGGCTGGCAGGGCTGCTCTCTCGCAGCAGCCTTCAAGCTGGGAAGCTGATGGGAGCCTCCTGTGGACAGGAGCTGCTCGTTTGCAGGAGAGCATACAGCTCACGTGCACAGGGGCAGAGGCACCTTCAAGAGCATCACTCTTCTCTGAGCCTCGGTGGTCACGCCAGAAGCAGCCAGCACAGCCCCCTTGGTCTCAGCGCTGAAAAGAAAAAGCTCAGGAGAGCATTTGCCTGCTGTGTGGTACTGGGCAGGAGGTATCTCCTGGGAAGGAGCTATCACCTGGGTACCTGGGTCGGCAAATGGGAGAAAGGCCATGGTGACAGTGTGGAGTCCGCTGCAGTTTTCTGTATTTCCTCATCATCCTATGATCATCTTGACAATTTAATTCCTCTCCAAAGGAGGGAGAAAGGCAGGGGAGGAGGGAGACAGGGACCAGTTTCAAGGGCCAGGTTCCCCTTCAGAAGCACATACAGACCTACACTGGCCGCTCTGCCTCTCCTCCAGCCCCAGCATTCTTGTTCTTCGGGACTGACTCCAGCACTCGGAGTAGTCTGGGAGCCCCGTGACTCAGCCCTGGGCCTTTGGGGCAGGATGCTGTCCTGGCTTGCATGAGGAACAGATTTACCAAGCAAACAGTAGCATGTGAGCTCTTCTGCAAGCCTTGCCTGGCAGCTCTGGGGATACAGTGCTCCTTCAGGGGGCTCCATTCCCCCTCAGAAAGAGCATGGAGGGGTACCTGTGGGCTGGCAGGTCAGTAAGCAGGGAAAACCATGAGTGCAGAATTATACAGAATGAGGTGGAGAGAGGAGGAACCAATCTGGGGATGGGAAGCTTAGATTCTTTTCCTAATTTCATCTACGTGGATTTGGCAATTCCCTGGCTTCTCTTGCTTTGGCATTTTCTCATCTGTAGAATAAAGGGGATGCATCTCTGCGATTCCTCTGTGTGTGTGCGTGTGTGCGTGCGTGCGCTTGCATTTGTGTGTGATAAATTACAGAAGAAGCACCCAAAAACATTACAATTATATCACAATCCCTTTTAGAATAGAAAAGCAAATGACTCCTGCTACCAATCACAACAGCCCATGCATCTTCAAGTTTGTTGACATTGAAGTGAATCCCTAGGTCTGTCTAGTTGAAGGCGGTTTCATGGAACAGCCACAGCCATTAGATAAAGAACTGTAATGACTTTTTAAGGGAGAGTTAATTTTTTATCTTAAAAGGCATGTTCTGTAATTTTTAAGGCATCAGATGAAGGTCTGTCTTATCATGCAAAGGGAAAGACAAGAAGGCTTTGGACCCCTTCTTGCATAGCTCAGTGGTTTGCAGAGATGTCCCCAGTACTGGGGGTGGGGGCACGGGCAAGGCATCATATGTCACTCTTTCCACCAGCAGATGGGGAAGCCGAAGCATGAGAAGGTGAAGTGAGGTCACCGAGTGAGCAGGTGATGGGCTGGCCTCTGGGACTGGGCTCCAAATCCCGTTCCAATGTGTTTCTCTTCTACGTGGTCATCCATAGCTTCATCTCCATGCTGAACCCTGCCCACAGAGCTCTACCAGGCACAAACCATTTGTGCGCAAATGAGATCTCCCCATCCCGGGCAGTGCACAGGATGCTGCTCAGGAACCGAGGAGGAAGAAGCAGCTGTTCCACAAGCTCCATCCAAGGCCAGCCTCTCAGGAAAGTTCTAGAAATAAGGAAGGAGTGAGTATTCGGTACCATCAGACTAGAAGATCAAGATTATAGAAACCTAGTAGCAAGGGCTTCCAAACATTCACTTTGCTTAAAATTTTATTGCTGATACTGTGCCCAGAAATGTTCCTACCTCAAGACTAGAACTTTGCAAGGAAATAGACTGTGACAGAATAATTAAAATTTCACATTAATGTTCAGTGTTGTGATACTGTAGATCACCATGCATAAGTCAACCAAAAGCTTGGGTTGACAACACACATTTAAAAATTAAGACTGTGACCCACCTTGCTCTTTACAAATTGTCTACTCACATACGTAGTTTGTCCTGTTGGCTTTTCAGCCTGCCTTCCACTGGCACTGTGACCATAGGCAAAGGTACTGAGCCTTGATCTTGGTCTATCAACTGAAACAATCAGGGCTAACCCAGGTTTTTGCAGAGACTGACTTCCTGTTTGGAAGAGCTTGGAACACAAGCAGTGTCTGGTTAATGGTGTCTATTTCTTTACTTCTTTGTAATATATTCCTCAAGTGGTGCTTTTATTATATTCTTGGAAGTTGTATCCTATCAATTGCATACGGTTCTACCAGGTACCTAAGCGAGGCATGTGCGGCCTCCCAAGGATATGAGATATCCAGAGGGGTTGAGTAATCCACTCAGGATGCCAGGCCAAATGCCGCAGGCTGGCAAGGCTGGCTCGCTGACGGCTTAGCCTGGAATCCTGCCACTAACTCTCTTCCATCACCAACTTGCCCCTGCCTCTACCACAGTACCTGGTACAAGGCCCACTGGGCCTCATTCCAGCTCCAAGACAAAACCCCTTGTTGCCCGCCCTGACACCGTGGCCCCCATTTCCCTTTCACTGGGGTTTCCAGTGACTTCCTTCTCTCTCCTCCTAATCTACATGTTTAACATCTATGTCAGGATGAATTGGGTGGGGGAGGGTTCTTTTAAATGAAAGAGGTTGCATTAAATCCTACCATATATGTTGTGCTGTTAAATATCTCCAGTATGATAAAATCATCCCAAATGGCACTAATCCCTGGGGAACATATTAATAATTAAGCATTTTTCCTTCACTTAGGAATGCAAATCCCATTTCACTGGAGAATGTACACTAAATATGTCCATTATATTGCAGTTTGCAGCAGTATATTTTAGAGATCCCAGCTGGGTTTCTCCAGGACAGATGACAAAGTTAATGCAGGTATCAGTCTTTCCTAAAGACTGCATTGGAGGCAACAGTAGCATCCTGGATTGGTTTATAGGGCTTGTGTTTATTAGCGGTGTTTATTAGGGTGACTAATAATGGAAGAGGCGACTTGGCAGGAGAAGAGAAGGGTGGGGGGAGAGCCGGGAGGAGCCCAGGGAAATGTGGTGATCTCAGAAATGCGGGGAAGGGCAGGGGCCAAGGTCAGCGGGGAGGGCCTCATTCATCCCCAGGTTGACTTGTAAGGTTTTCACAGAGCAAGCAGAAGAGTACTGTCATTCTGTGGGGGAACCACAGACAGAGCGATGGAGACAGAGAGACACAGAGACAGAGAGATAGCATGAGAGAGAGACAGAGAGACAGCAAGAGAGAGAGAGAGCAAGAGAAGCAGAAAGCAAGAAAGACAGAAACAATGAGAGAGAGACAGAGATAGAGTGACAGAGAGAGAGAGACAGAAATTTTAGCTTATTTCAAGGAGACGCATGGCTCTGTTAGGTAACCCCATTCACTCACTGCACACATACTCGTACACTACCACACATGTGCTTTACAAAATAGTTACAATTTTGTAAGATGCTTTCTTTTCTTTTTCTTCTTCCTTTTCTTCCTAGGCAAAGGCAGGATACTAAATATCCTGAGACAGAGACAGAAAGACGGAGAGAGAAAGAGAGAGAGAAGGAAGGAAGGAAGGAAGGAAGGAAGGAAGGAAGGAAGGAAGGAAGGAAGGAAGAAAGGAAGGAAGGAAGGAGGACTTGGAAAGGTCAGTGGATCCAGGTTTTGAGTTCTGGAGCTCTACTAACTGCTGTGTGGGGTGTAGATTTTGGGGCTGCTATTTAATCTCTCCCTCTCTCTCTCTCTCTCTGTCACTCTATCTCTGTCTCTCTCTCTCATTGTTTCTCTGTCTCTCTTGCTTTCTGCCTCTCTGTCTCTTGCTGTCTCTCTGTCTCTCTCTCGCTGTCTCTCTGTCTCTGTCTCTCCCTGTCTCTGTCGTTCTGTCTGTCCGTCTCTCTTTCGCTGTTTTTTTTTTCTTTTGCTATTTCTGCCTCACTCTCACTGTTTCTCTGTCTCTCTTGCTGTCTCTCTGCATCTCTGTCTCTCACTCTCTCTCTTGCTGTCTCTGTCTCTCTCTTGCTTGCTCTAGCTCTCACTCTCTTGCTCTCTTTCCCCCCTTGCTGTCTCTGCCCTACCAACACAAGATGCCATCCACATTCCTTTTAGCCTTACTATTCCAGAAATCTAACTTGCAAAAGGAAAAGTCTTCTTTTCAGTACTACAAAGCTTGTGGGAACTTTAGCAGAAAAAAAAAAAAAAAAAAAAAAAAAGACTGTGGATAAATTCTTCCATTTCTTTGTTTTCCAAACAGAAGCCACGTTTCCTCAGGTAGAGCACCTGCAACCCTAATGGAGGAGCCATAAATTTAGTCATAAGGACCCCAACAAAGGCTTGAAATCTTCTGCAGCTACGGCGGCCAGTGGGACAGGCTGCCATCAGGAAGTAAAAACAGCAGTGAAGATTATTGCTGTTGTGTAGAGCACGTCCTGCCTTGTGCCCAAGGTTAACAGAGAACGACTATGAGGAGAGCCTGTGGCTGGCGTGGCGGCCTCTTAACTTTCATCCAGCTGCTGTTGAGGTTCAAGGTCCAGCCAGAGGCTGCTGCTGTGAAAAGGCCAGTGTGTCTGGACGGCCACTCCCGTGTATTCTCTATAGCCAGCATTTTCTGTTTGCTCCAAGATCCCAGCAAGAGGGCCACTGAGCAGAATGTGAGGAGGCGCACAGTTTCCAAAAGATCAGTGCATTGGCTTCCGAGCAACGGCAGTGCACGTCCTACTGCACCACGTACGCAAGCAGGGGGTGAGTTTTCTCACTTTGCTTTAACACACACGTACACCATCGCCACCAGTACTGTGACCATCAAGAACCTGGTGTCTTGAAGCATTGCTTCACTCTGTCTCTTTCGAACATCTAGAAAACTCTTAGGTTACTGGAAAGGCTGATCAATCAAACTTACACTTATCACTGAAGGGGGATCCTATTGCCTATGGCTCATATGTTATTTGAGGTAGAGACAATCAGGGTCACATCAGATAAGGCATGGTCTCCCTCCTTAAGATTAACAGAAGACGTGTGCATGTGTGTTGGGGTTGTCGCCTGGCTTAGCTGTTGTAATTTTTCTAGCACTTTCTGCCAAAGAAAAACATCTTAGGGCTTTAAGCATTAAGCCTAGATTTTCTAAGCTTGCAGGAGTTGGGGACATATCAACGTATCGCACAATTAGATCATGACAGTGATGCAACCATGGCCCAAGAAGTTAGCAAGATGAGCTCTGGCTCAGTCAGTGAGAGCTAAGTCTGAGACCCAGGAGGGGAACACACATGTCTGGGCTCCTTCTTTTTCTGCTCCTTCTACCCAGGGCGGATCCTAGACCTATTTTGCAGAATTTCCTGTAGGTTTTGAACCAGCTGGAGGCAATAAATCACACCATGGGTTTATATCCCCAGTTTTTATCAGTCCACTGGTCCCCTGCCCTCGTCCTGTAGCCCACACAGCTGCAAGGCCACAGATGGCATCTTCACAGAGGTGCGGCAGGAGCACTTGGGTCCCACTACACTTTCTCTTCCAAGTCCTTTTTGTTTGCCCAAGGTTAATTTCTCTTTGGTCTCAATTTTTTTTTTTTTCCTTAACTGTGCTTATCACTTGTATTAGTTTTCCTACCAACATGTACACAGTTCCCCTTTAAATTGGAAGATACTTCACCTAGCTCAGTGCAACCCATGGGGCCTAAAAAGTCCTCTTAGTTCAAGTGTTTCTTGGCTTTCTTCCTACAATGCACATAGGGTGAGCAGGACCTTGGAGGAAATCATGTCAAACATCTGCTTTGAAGACAGGGCTACGTGGTCTCTCCATGCATCACGGACAGAACTGGTGGTATGGTTTATGTCTAGGTGTCCCCCTAAAGCCTTGGGCAATCATGGGGTAGGGACTTCTAGAGTTTGAGACTTGACTCATGATCCACTGGAATTATGTGTTTTAGTGCTGATGGGATTATGGGTCTGAATACTTCTGAGATTATGGATGTGACCTAAGGTGGGTAGGCTGAGGCAGAGAGCCTGAATGTAATATAAAAAGAGACAGAGAGAAAAGCTTGTTGTTGCTCTCTGCTCCCCTGGTTGTTCTATTGTCTCTGTCGCCATTGTTGCTGTTCCGCCACCATGAACTGCTGCTCTCTGCCATGTGCCTCTCTGCGTTGGAGCCAGCCGAGTATGGACTGAAACCTCCAGTAACTGAGCTAAATAAACCTTTCCTTCCTTCGTCTTGGGTGTTGTGTATTTATCCCAGCAACAAGAGAAGAGTAACTAAGACAACTGGGAATAAAATGGTCTCCCTAAGTTCAGTGATAATTCTTCCTTCTGTTACGTCACAGTGGTAGCCTACAACCACCTGGGCTTTTGTCCTCTTTTCACTCTTGTGCAAGTCATGCTAGACAAACTAATGGACAATGAGAAAGAAAGGATACAGGGAGGACCCAAGAAGGGAAACCCAACCTAAGGTGTTCCATACATTAGCCCCAAGTCATACGTGCACACTTAAATAATGTGAAATGTTGAGCACCTTAGTAGCACTAGCTATTTCTTAAGTGTTTAGGAGCCACAAGCAGCATATATGGAACCTACCTATCATAGCAGAAACTTCTAAATCCTGGCCCATCAGGACCTAATGATGCTAAGTACCATTTGTTGAGCACCAGCAGAGTGGGCCTTGTCATTGTGTTGGATGCTAACTACTTGCTATGGTTTAAATCTGAAATAGCCCCCAAATGTCTCATGTGCTTAGAAGGTGACTGCACCATAAAAGTGCTCTATTTATTGGTAGATTGGTCATTGGTGAGCTTGTAGCTGAGTGTACTGTCAGGAGATAGGGGTCTGGCTGCACGGTAAAAATGGGTAGTGTCCTCAGCTTTTCCCTTTGCTCTCTGCTTCCTCATGGCTGTGGGCTGAACTGCTGTCCTCTGCCAGGCCCTTCCTCCAAGCCTTTCTGGACTGCACCCACTGATTTGGCCCATTGGAAGCTGTGAGCCAAATGACCCTCTCTTCCTTTAAATTATGGGTGTTGGCTGTTTTGTCCTAGTGATGAGGAAGTGACTAAGCTCTCTCTTGCTACTCTTCATAAAACTCATGAAGCAGGGTAATTTGTGTTTTATAGAGGAAGAAATTGAAGCTTAAAATTCTTAATGATTTGCCTTTGGTAATAAACTGTTGAGCAATGAATACGTATTTTTTCATGGTCACATGTGAGGAGGCACAAAAACTAGTGACAGTATAATGTCTATTGAGCATTTACTGTGTGCCAGGCACTGTCCTAACGGGTTGTCCACACAATCGCCTAGTCAGATGTAAGACAGACATGCTGATTATCCCCATAGGTGAAGATCTACGCTGAGAGAAGGTGAGAAACTCTCCCATGGTGACCCAGCTGGTAAATGACGGAGTCAGGAATGAGCCTGAGGAGACTGACCCTGTTACATCATGGTGAGACCACACAGAAGAACAACTGGCAGTTGCTTTCCATGGTGCCCAAAATGCAAGGACTAATCTGGGGCATAGGATTGCAGCCCTTGCCCATAGCATTGGCTGTTCCTCCCAGATGGACTGTAGCCTGGTGCCAGCACTCAGAAGCCTCTGATCAGAAGGATCTGGTCTGTTTCTGCTTGCTGCTGATAGCAAGCTCTGTTCCCACACAAAGTCCTCATAAAAACAGTACTTCTGTAAGTCTTGGAGGGGATGCTTTGGTCCACCCTTGGAGTTCTCATACCTCAGCTCAACACATGGTAACTTAAGAAGATCCTGCTACCATAACCTCTTGGCATCTAGTCACCCAGCTGACATCCCCTTCAACCCTGGTGGCTTGGCTGTTTTCCAGGGCGTGTTGGTGAAACTTTCTTATTTTTGAATGTGAAGCTGGTCTAAGAAGTGGCCGAGGAGCTAGAGAGGTAGCTCAGAGGCATAAGCACCTACCTGGCAAGCACAAGGATCCAGGTTTAATCCCCTGTCCCTACATGCTGAGCTGGCCCTGGAACTGGGCATAGTTGTGCATCCCTGTATTTCTAGCACACTGGAGGCTGAAACATGAGAATTGTTGTGAGCACAAGGCCAGCCAGAACTTGATAGTGAGACCTCTGTCTGGAAGAAGAAGAAGAAGAAGAAGAAGAAGAAGAAGAAGAAGAAGAAGAAGAAGAAGAAGAAGA